>CM047749.1:39519210-39577431 GCA_026225825.1 Pistacia integerrima
CAACGAGATTCGACTCGTTGGCTCTAAATATAGTATTGATTATACCAAAAATAAAAAGATCCAAAACTAGTGCTCGATTCAGCCAAAATCGAGACCCATTACCGGTGGTCAAAAGAAAAACGAGTAAAACGGCGATAGGCCCTATGCCTCGCTGCTTTGTCATCGTTTTGCGAGATCGACTCATTGGCTCTAAACATAGTATTGATTATACCAAAAAGAAAAACGCTAAAAACTAGCTCGATTCAGCCAAAATCGAGACCCATTCGCTGGGCGTAAAAACAGTAAAACGGCGTATAGGCCCATCGTCGTTCATTTTGTCATCGTTTTCAACGAGATCGACTGGCTCTCTAAACATAGTATTGATTATACCAAAAAGAAAAAGATCCAAAAACTAGGCTCGATTCAGCCAAAATCGAGACCCATTATGGTGGTAAAAACCGAGTAAAACGGCGAGGCCCCTATGCGCTCGCTTTTGTCATCGTGATCAACTCGTTGGCTGTATAAACATAGTATTGATTATACCAAAAACAAAAAGATCCAAGAAAACTAGTGCTCGATTCACCCAAAATCGAGACCCATTATCGTGGCAGTAAAACGGCGATAGGTATGCTCGCTCGCTTTTGTCATCGTTTTTGAGATCGACTCTGAACTCTATAAACATAGTATTGATTATACCAAAAACAAAAAGATCCAAAACTAGTGCTCGATTCACCCAAAATCGAGACCCATTACCGGGTGGCAAAAGAAAAATCGAGTAAAAGGCGTATAGGCCCTATGCCGCTCGCTTTGTCATCATGTTTTCTGAGATGACTCTATTGGCTCTAAACATAGTATTGATTATACCAAAAAGAAAAACGCTAAAAACTAGTGCTCGATTCAGCCAAAATCGACCCATTCCCAGGTAGTGGCGAAAAATTCAGTAAAACTGATAGGCCCTATGCTTCTCTGCTTTGTCATCGTTTTTGAACGAGATCGACTGTTGGCTCTATAAACATAGTATTGATTATACCAAAAAGAAAAAGATCCAAAACTAGTGCTCGATTCAGCCAAAATCGAGACCCATTACGTGGTCAAAAACCGAGTAAAACGGACGATAGGCCCTATGGGGTTTTCGCTTGCTTTGTCATCGTGTTTTCAACGAGATCGACTCTTGGCTCTCTAAAAATGTATTGATTATACCAAAAATAAAAAGATCCAAAAGTATGCTCGATTCACCAAAATCGAGACCCTTATGGGTGGTAAAAGAAAAACCGAGTAAAACGGGCGATAGGCCCTTATGCCGCTCGTGCTTTGTCATCAGTTTTGGCGAGATCGACTCCTTGGCTCTAAACATAGTATTGATTATACCAAAAAGAAAAAGATCCAAAAACTAGTGCTCGATTCAGCCAAAATCGAGACCCATTAATGGTGGCGTAAAAACCGAGTAAAACGGCGATAGGCCCTATGCGGGCGCTCATTTTGTCATCGTTTTCAACGAGATCGACTGGCTCTCTAAACATAGTATTGATTATACCAAAAAGAAAAAGAAAATCCAAAAACTAGCGCGATTCAGCCAAAATGAGACCCACCATCGGGTGGCTCAAAAACCGAGTAAAACGGCGTAAAGGTATGCTGCTTTCTGCTTTGTCAGTGTTTTTGGCGAGATCGACTCGTTGGACTCTAAACATATATTGATTATACCAAAAACAAAAAGATCCAAAACTAGTGCTCGATTCAGCCAAAATCGAGACCCATTAATGGTGGCGTAAAAACCGAGTAAAACGGCGATAGGCCCTATGTTTCTCGCTCATTTTGTCATCGTTTTCAACGAGATCGACTGTTGGCTCTCTAAACATAGTATTGATTATACCAAAAAGAAAAAGAAAACGCTCCAAAACTAGCTCGATTCAGCCAAAATCGAGACCCATTACGGGTGGTAAAAACCGAGTAAAACGGCGATAGGCCCCTAGCGTTTCGCTGCTTTTGTCATCGTTTTTGGCGAGATCGACTCTTGGCTCTATAAACATAGTATTGATTATACCAAAAACAAAAAGATCCAAAACTAGTGCTCGATTCAACCAAAATCGAGACCCATTACTGGTGGTTGAAAAAACTGAGTAAAACGACAGATAGGCCCTATGGGTTTCTCGCCGCTTTGTCATCAGTTTTCAACGAGATCGACTCTGTTGGCTCTAAAAATAGTATTGATTATACCAAAAACAAAAAGATCCAAAACTAGTGCTCGATTCACCAAAATCGAGACCCATTACTGTGGTCAAAAGAAAAATCGAGTAAAACGGCAGATAGGCCCTATGCGGCTTTCGCTGTTTTGTCATCGTGTTTTTGGCGAGATCGACTCTATTGGCTCTAAACATAGTATTGATTATACCAAAAAGAAAAAGATCCAAAACTAGTGCTCGATTCAGCCAAAATCGACCCATTCCCATCGGGTGGCGTAAAAATCGAGTAAAACGGCAGATAGGCCCTATGCCGTTTCGCTGCTTTGTCATCATGTTTTCAGAGATCGACTCTTGGCTCTCTAAACATAGTATTGATTATACCAAAAAGAAAAACGCTAAAAACTAGTGCTCGATTCAGCCAAAATCGAGACCCATTATCGGTGGCGTAAAAACCGAGTAAAACGGCGATAGGCCCCATGCTCTGCTGCTTTGTCATCAGTTTTGAAGCAGATCGACTGCTTGGCTCTATAAACATAGTATTGATTATACCAAAAAGAAAAAGATCCAAAACTAGTGCTCGATTCAGCCAAAATCGAGACCCATTATCGGTGGTGAAAAACCGAGTAAAACGCCGATAGGCCCCTATGGGTTTTCGCTGCTTTGTCATCAGGTTTTCAACGAGATCGACTCGTTGGCTCTCTAGTATTGATTATACCAAAAATAAAAAGATCCAAAACTAGTGCTCGATTCAGCCAAAATCGAGACCCATTACGGTGGTCGAAAAGAAAAACCGAGTAAAACGGCGATAGGCCCTATGCGTCTCGCTGTTTTGTCATCGTGTTTTTAACGAGATCGACTGTTGGCTCTAAACATAGTATTGATTATACCAAAAAGAAAAAGATCCAAAACTAGTGCTCGATTCAGCCAAAATCGAGACCCATTACGGTGGCGTAAAAACCGAGTAAAACGGCGATAGGCCCTATGCGTCTCGCTGCTTTTGTCATCGTTTTCAACGAGATCGACTCGTTGGCTCTCTAAACATAGTATTGATTATACCAAAAACAAAAAGATCCAAAACTAGTGCTCGATTCAGCCAAAATCGAGACCCATTATCGTGGTCAAAAGAAAAACCGAGTAAAACGGCGGATAGGCCCTATGCGGCTTTCTACTGCTTTTGTCATCTGTTTTTAACGAGATCGACTCGTTGGCTCTCTAAACATAGTATTGATTATACCAAAAACAAAAAGATCCAAAACTAGTGCTCGATTCAGCCAAAATCGAGACCCATTATCGGGTGGTCAAAAACTCCGAGTGGGGCGACGATAGGCCCTATGGGTTTCTCGCTTTGTCATCAGTTTTCAACGAGATCGACTCGTTGGCTCTAAACATAGTATTGATTATACCAAAAACAAAAAGATCCAAAACTAGTGCTCGATTCACCAAAATCGACCCATTACCTCGGTCCAAAAGAAAAATTGAGTAAAACGGCATAGGCCCTATGCGGGCTCGCTGTTTGTCATCGCAGATCACTCTAGGCTCTAAACATAGTATTGATTATACCAAAAACAAAAAGATCCAAAACTAGTGCTCGATTCACCAAAATCGACCCATTATGGTCTAGTAAAACGGCGATAGGCCCTATGCGGCTTTCTCGCTTTGTCATCGTTTTCAACGATCGACTGTTGGCTCTAAACATAGTATTGATTATACCAAAAACAAAAAGATCCAAAACTAGTGCTCGATTCACCAAAATCGACCCATTCATAGAAAATCGAGTAAAACGGCTCCCTATGCGCTCAGTTTTTGCAGATGACTCTGGCTCTATAAACATAGTATTGATTATACCAAAAACAAAAAGATCCAAAACTAGTGCTCGATTCACCAAAATCGAGACCCATTACTGTAATAAAAATAAAGAAAACGATAGGCCCTATGCGCTTTCGCGCTTTGTCATCATGTTTTGCAGATCGACTCTGGCTCTAAACATAGTATTGATTATACCAAAAACAAAAAGATCCAAAAACTAGTGCTCGATTCAGCCAAAATCGAGACCCATTACCGGGTGGTAAAAATCGAGTAAAACGGCGTCCCTAGCCCGTTTCTGCGCTTTGTCATCGTTTTCAACGAGATCGACTCTTGGCTCTCTAAACATAGTATTGATTATACCTAAAAAGAAAACGCTCCAAAATAGCTCGATTCAGCCAAAATCGACCCATTATGGCAAAAACCGAGTAAAACGGCGATAGGCCCTATCGCTTCATTTTGTCATCATGATCGATCTATTCTCTAAACATAGTATTGATTATACCAAAAAGAAAAATGCTCCAAAAACTAGTGCTCGATTCAGACCCATTAGTCAGTAAAATGGCGATAGGCCCTATGCTTTCTCTCGTTTTGTCATCGATTTTCAATGAGATCACTCGTTGGCTCTATAAACATAGTATTGATTATACCAAAAACAAAAAGATCCAAAAACTAGTGCTCGATTCAGCCAAAATCGAGACCCATTATCGGGTGGTCAAAAACCGAGTAAAACGGCGGATAGGCCCTATGCTTTCTCAGCTTTGTCATCGTTTTCAAGAGATCGACTGTTGGCTCTCTAAACATAGTATTGATTATACCAAAAACAAAAAGATCCAAAACTAGTGCTCGATTCACCAAAATCGAGACCCATTATCGGTGGTCAAAAACCGAGTAAAACGGCGATATAGGCCCCTATGCGGCTCGCTCGCTTTGTCATCGATTTTCAATGAGATCACTCTGTTGGCTCTCTAAACATAGTATTGATTATACCAAAAACAAAAAGATCCAAAACAGTGCTCGATTCAGCCAAAATCGAGACCCATTACCGTGGTGAAAAATCCGAGTAAAACGGCGATAGGCCCTATGCGCTTTCTCGCTTTTGTCATCGTTTTCAAGAGATCGACTGTTGGCTCTCTAAACATAGTATTGATTATACCAAAAACAAAAAGATCCAAAACTAGTGCTCGATTCACCAAAATCGACCCATTATCGGGTGGTAAAAACCGAGTAAAACGGCGATAGGCCCTAGCTGCTTTCTACTCGTCATCAGTTTTCAATGAGATGACTCTTGGCTCTCTAAACATAGTATTGATTATACCAAAAACAAAAAGATCCAAAACTAGTGCTCGATTCAGCCAAAATCGAGACCCATTATCGGGTGGTCAAAAACCGAGTAAAACGGCGATAGGCCCTCCCATGCGGGCGCTGCTTTGTCATCGTGTTTTTGGCGAGATCGACTGTTGGCTCTCTAAACATAGTATTGATTATACCAAAAACAAAAAGATCCAAAACTAGTGCTCGATTCAGCCAAAATCGAGACCCATTACCGGGTGGTCGAAAAACCGAGTAAAACGGCGATAGGCCCTATGCTTTCTTTCTCGCTTTTGTCATCGTTTTCAATGAGATCGACTGTTGGCTCTCTAAACATAGTATTGATTATACCAAAAACAAAAAGATCCAAAACTAGTGCTCGATTCACCAAAATCGAGACCCATTATCGGTAAAAACCGAGTAAAACGACGTGATAGGCCCTGCAGTTCTCGCTCGCTTTTTTCATCAGTTTTCAATGAGATCGATCTGTTGGTCTCTAAACATAGTATTGATTATACCAAAAACAAAAAGATCCAAAACTAGTGCTCGATTCAGCCAAAATCGAGACCCATTATGTGGTCAAAAACAGAGTAAAACGGCGTAGCGTCCCTATGCGGCTTTCTCTCATTTTGTCATCATGTTTTCAATGAGATCGATCTATTGGCTCTCTAAACATAGTATTGATTATACCAAAAAGAAAAACGCTAAAAACTAGTGCTCGATTCACCAAAATCGAGACCCATTACCGTGGTCAAAAATCCGAGTAAAACGGCAGATAGGCCCTATGCGGCTTTCTCGCTTTGTCATCGTTTTCAACGAGATCGACTCTTGGCTCTCTAAACATAGTATTGATTATACCAAAAACAAAAAGATCCAAAACTAGTGCTGATTCAGCCAAAATCGAGACCCATTACCTGGTGGCTAAAAACGAGTAAAACGGCGATAGGCCCTCTATGCGTCGCTCGTTTTTTCATCAGTTTTTCAAGAGATCGACTCTGTTGGCTCTCTAAACATAGTATTGATTATACCAAAAAGAAAAACTCCAAAAACTAGTGCTCGATTCAGCCAAAATCGAGACCCATTATCTGGTGGTCAAAAACTAGTAAAACAACAGATAGGCCCCTGCGCTTTCTCGCTTTGTCATCTGTTTTCAAGTGAGATCATCTTGGCTCTTAAACATAGTATTGATTATACCAAAAACAAAAAGATCCAAAACTAGTGCTCGATTCAGCCAAAATCGAGACCCATTACTGGTGAAAAACTGAGTAAAACGGCGTATAGGCCCTATGCGCTTTCTGCTTTGTCATCAGGTTTTCAACGAGATCGACTCTTGGCTCTCTAAACATAGTATTGATTATACCAAAAACAAAAAGATCCAAAACTAGTGCTCGATTCAGCAAAATCGAGACCCATTACTGGTGGAGAAAAACTGAGTAAAACGGCGTATAGGCCCTATGCGGCTTTCGCTGCTTTTGTCATCGTTTTCAAGAGATCGACTCGTTGGCTCTCTAAACATAGTATTGATTATACCAAAAACAAAAAGATCCAAAACTAGTGCTCGATTCAGCCAAAATCGAGACCCATTACTCGGTGGTCAAAAAGTGAGTAAAACGGCAGTGATAGGCCCTATGCGGCTTTCTCTGCTTTGTCATCAGTTTTGCAATGAGATCGACTCGTTGGCTCTCTAAACATAGTATTGATTATACCAAAAACAAAAAGATCCAAAACTAGTGCTCGATTCAGCAAAATCGAGACCCATTATCGGGTGGCTAAAAATCGAGTAAAACGGCGATAGGCCCTATGCGGCTTTCTGCTTTGTTTTTTCATCAGTTTTCAACGAGATCGATCTGTTGGCTCTCTAAACATAGTATTGATTATACCAAAAACAAAAAGATCCAAAACTAGTGCTCGATTCAGCCAAAATCGAGACCCATTACCTGTGGCTGAAAAAACTGAGTAAAACGGCGTATAGGCCCTCCCCATGCGGCTTTCTCGCTTTGTCATCGTTTTCAACGAGATCGACTCGTTGGCTCTCTAAACATAGTATTGATTATACCAAAAACAAAAAGATCCAAAACTAGTGCTCGATTCAGCCAAAATCGAGACCCATTACGTGGTCAAAAACCGAGTAAAACGGCATAGGCCCTATGCGGCTTTTTCCTGCTTTTGTCATCGTGTTTTCAATGAGATCGACTGTTGGCTGTATAAACATAGTATTGATTATACCAAAAACAAAAAGATCCAAAACTAGTGCTCGATTCAGCCAAAATCGAGACCCATTACCGGTGGTTGAAAAAACTGAGTAAAACGGCGTATAGGCCCTATGCTTTCTCGCTGCTTTGTCATCGTTTTCAATGAGATCGACTCTGTTGGCCTCCCTAAACATAGTATTGATTATACCAAAAAGAGAAAGCTCCAAAAACTAGTGCTCGATTCAGCCAAAATCGAGACCCATTACTAGTGGCTGAAAAAACTGAGTAAAACGGCATATAGGCCCTATGCTTGCTCGCGCTTTGTCATCAGTTTTTCAAGAGATCGACTCTTGGCTCTCTAAACATAGTATTGATTATACCAAAAATAAAAAGATCCAAAACTAGTGCTCGATTCATCCAAAATCGAGACCCATTCCGGTGGTCAAAAACCTGAGTAAAACGGGCGTATAGGTTTCAGATGCGTTTCTACTGCTTTTGTCGTGTTTTTCGAGATCGACTGTTGGCTGTATAAACATAGTATTGATTATACCAAAAACAAAAAGATCCAAAACTAGTGCTCGATTCAGCCAAAATCGAGACCCATTATCGTGGTCAAAAACCGAGTAAAACGGCGATAGGTCCCTATGCGGCTCTCGCTCTTTGTCATCAGTTTTCAATGAGATCGACTCTGGCTCTCTAAACATAGTATTGATTATACCAAAAACAAAAAAGATCCAAAACTAGTGCTCGATTCAGCCAAAATCGAGACCCATTATCGGTGGTCGAAAAGAAAAATGAGTAAAACGGCAGATAGGTTTCCCCATGCTTTCTCGTCACAAGTTTTTGCGAGATGACTCGTTGGCTCTATAAACATAGTATTGATTATACCAAAAACAAAAAGACGCTAAAACTAGTGCTCGATTCAGCCAAAATCGAGACCCATTATCGGTGGCTAAAAAACCGAGTAAAACGACGATAGGCCCTCTATGCGTTTCGCTCGCTTTGTCATCGTTTTTGAACGAGATCGACTGCTAGGCTCTATAAACATAGTATTGATTATACCAAAAAGCATAAAAAGATCCGAAAACTAGTGCTGATTCGCCAAAATCGAGACCCATTACGGTGGTAAAAATCGAGTAAAACGGCGTATAGGCCCTATGTCGCTCGCTTGCTTTGTCATCGTTTTTGGCGAGATCGACTCGTTGGCTCTATAAACATAGTATTGATTATACCAAAAACAAAAAGATCCAAAACTAGTGCTCGATTCACCAAAATCGAGACCCATTACCGTGGCGTAAAAACCGAGTAAAACGGCATAGGTCCCTATGCGGTTTCGCTGCTTTTGTCATCAAGTTTTCAACGAGATCGACTGTTGGCTCTAAACATAGTATTGATTATACCAAAAACAAAAAGATCCAAAACTAGTGCTCGATTCAGCCAAAATCGAGACCCATTACGTGGCTAAAAATCGAGTAAAACGGCGATAGGCCCTATACGCTTTCTACTGCTTTTGTCATCGTTTTGAACGAGATCGACTCGTTGGCTCTCTAAAGCATAGTACTTGATTATACCAAAAATAAAACACTCCAAAAATAGTACTCGATTCACCCTACAATGAGACCCACCATCGGTGGTCAAAAACGAGTAAAATGGTGTATAGGCCCTCTATGTCGCGCTGCTTTTCTCATCAGCTTTTCGACGAGATCAGCTCATTGGCTCTATGAAACATGTATTGATTATACCAAAAACAAAAAGATCCAAAACTAGTGCTCGATTCAGCCCAAAATCGAGACCCATTACCGTGGTCGATAAAAACCGAGTAAAACGGCATATAGGCCCTATGCGCTCGCTGCTTTTGTCATCGTTTTCGACGAGATCAACTCTAGTGGCTCTATAAACATAGTATTGATTATACCAAAAAAAGATCCAAAACTAGTGCTCGATTCAGCCAAAATCGAGACCCATTATCGGGTGGCTAAAAAGTGAGAGCGATAGGCCCGTATGCTACTTTCTCTCGCTTTTGTCATCGCTTTTCGACGATCGACTGCTTGGCTCTATGAAACATAGTATTGATTATACCAAAAATAAAAAGATCCAAAACTAGTGCTCGATTCATCGCAAAATCAGACCCATTACGGTGGTCAAAAACCGAGTAAAACGGCGCATAGGCCCTATGCGCCGCTGCTTTTGTCATCGTTGTTTTCAACGAGATCGACTGTTGGCTCTATAAACATATTATTGATTATACCAAAAACAAAAAGATCCAAAACTAGTGCTCGATTCAGCCAAAATCGAGACCCATTATCGTGGTCAAAAATCGAGTAAAACGGCGGATAGGCCCTATGTCGCTCGCTGCTTTGTCATCGTTTTCAACGAGATCGACTCGTTGGCTCTCTAAACATAGTATTGATTATACCAAAAAGAAAAACGATCCAAAAACTAGTGCTCGATTCACCCACAAAATCGAGACCCATTATGGGTGGCTGAAAAAACCGAGTAAAACGGCGATAGGCCCTATGCGTTTCTCGCTTTGTCATCAGTTTTCGAACGAGATCAACTCGTTGGCTCTATGAAACATAGTATTGATTATACCAAAAACAAAAAGATCCAAAACTAGTGCTCGATTCATCCCAAAATCGAGACCCATTATTGGTGGTCAAAAACTGAGTAAAACGGCGATAGGCCCTATGTTGTTTTCTCGCCGCTTTTGTCATCAAGTTTTCAACGAGATCGACTTTGTTGGCTCTATAAACATAGTATTGATTATACCAAAAACAAAAATAAAAAGATCCAAAACTAGTGCTTGATTCAGCCAAAATCGACCCATTATTGGTGGTCAGAAAAATCGAGCTAAACATATCATATCCAATTAGATGGAGATCTATGGACAAAACCATACCATTATGTCAGTACCATAATCAATCTACAACTTCACATGGAAAATATATGTAATGTATGAAAGAAATAATACCGTACATTGATGGAGTTAGAATGCCATCACCAATAACCATGCCGGTTCCCAAAAGCACTAGCAATAGCAATAGAAGTTACTCACTCCTCAATTGATCTTATGTTTCATCTAGTTTTCTAGCACAACTCTTGTGTTATACAAAGGGCTGCAATCTCACAATACAAACATAATAAGTTCACGGCTTAGTCTAACATATCATAAGAAAATAATGAGAAGGAAACAAAAGAAATGAAACCCTCGTTAGAATCTTTCACAATGGCTTCAAAAACAACATCATCAACCTACAGAAATCCCAATTCAATTAAATCACAAAAACAATCAAACACCGCAATCAAATTTCCAATAAACATTTGAATTCTTCACACAAACATACCCGCCTAGCAAGGCCAAGGCTAACACGATCAAGAATCTTGAAATCGACATCATGAACCTCATAACATGCCCCGACTCTTCTTCCTCCACAAACAACCTCGCATTCAACTCGAGAAACAACCTTCCTCGAAGATGAACATTGAACTCTAAAACTTCTCATTTGAAACATCACACATGACTTTGACTTCCCACAAATTGCCTACTAATCAGCCTTGTTGACAAATTCCCACTTAAACTCCATCTCTCAACACCCTCCAAACCTTAATTGGAACCAATCCCATATATCGCCATGTAGCAAATCGCAAAAAGACAATTTTGGATCATTCCGAAAACAACAACAATTGTAGACGTTAGTTCTCATGTCATTTTAAGGAACGATAAAAAAATCAATATTTAAATCTAAGTCATTGAATTATTCAAAGAAATGAATCATTCCTAAAACCCTTAAAAACCCTAAAGCCCTAAAAACCCTAAACACCCTAAAACCCTTAAAACCCGAAAATCCTAAAACCCTAAAACCCTAAACCCTTAAACCCTAAAACCCTTAAATTCAAAATCCCTAAAACCCTAAAACCTTCAAACCCTCTAAAACCCTACAACCCTAAAAACCAAAACGCCCTAAAACCCTAAAACCATAAAAACCCTAAACCCTAAACACTCAACCCTAAGCCCTAAACCCTAAAAGCCCTAAAACCCCTAAACCCCTAAAACCCTCCCCAAACCCTCCCTAAAACCCTAAAAACCCTAAACCCTAAAACCCTAAAAACCCCAAAACCCTAAAGCAAACCCTAAAACCCTAAACCGTAAAGACCCTAAAGCCCTAAACCCTAAAAACCCTAAAACCCTAAAACCCTAAACCCTAAAACCCTAAGCCCTAAACTCCCTAAACCCTAAACCCTTAAACCCTAAAACCTTAAAACCCTAAAATCCCTAAAACCCTAAAACCCAAAAAACCCTAAACCCTAAAACCCTAAAACCCTAAAACCCTAAAACCCTAAAACCCTAAAAACCCTAAAAGCCCTTAAAACCGTAAACCCAAAAACCCTTAAACCCTAAAACCCAAAACCCTAAGCCCTAAACCCTAAACTCTAAAACCCTAAAAACCCTAAACCCTAAAACCCTAAAAACCCTAAAACCATAAAAACCCTAAAACCCTAAAACCCTCAAACCCTAAACCCTAAAACCCTAAAACCCCAAAACCCTAAACCCTAAAGCCTAAACCCTAAACCCGCCCTAAAGAAACAAAACCCTAAAACCATAAAACCCTAAACCCACCCTAAAACCCTAAAGCCCTAAACCCTAAAAACCCAAAAATCAAACCCTAAAAACCCTAAAACTCTAAAACCCTAAAACCCTAAACCCTAAAACCCGTAAAACCCTAAAACCGTAAAACCCTAAAACCCCAAAACCCTAAAACCCTAAAACCATAAAACCCATAAACCCATAAACCCTAAAAATCCCGTAAACCCTAAAGCCCTAAAACCCATTAAAAACCCTAAAACCCTAAAACCCTAAGCCCTAAACCCTCCCTAAACCCTAAACCCTTAAAACCCTAAAACCCTTAAAACCCTAAAATCCCTAAAACCCTAAAACCCTAAAACCCAAAAAACCCTAAACCCTAAAACCCTAAACCCTAAAACCCTAAAACCCTAAAATCCTAAAACCCTAAAACCCTAAAAACCCTAAAAGCCCTTAAAACCCTAAAACCCAAAAAACCTTAAACCCTAAAACCCAAAAACCCTAAGCCCTAAACCCTAAACCCTCCCTAAAACCCTAAAAACCCTAAACCCTAAAACCCTAAAAACCCTAAAACCATAAAAACCCTAAAACCCTAAACCCTAAACCCCAAAAACCCTAAACCCTCCCGAAAGCCCTAAACCCTAAACCCTAAAGACACCCTAAAACCATAAATAAACCCTAAACACCCTAAACCCTAAGCCCTAAACCCTAAAAACCCAAAAACCCTAAACCCTAAAAACCCTAAAACTCCCTAAAACCCTAAAAACCCTAAACCCTAAAACCCGTAAAACCCTAAAACCGTAAAACCCTAAAGGCCCTAAACCCGTAAAACCCATAAAACCCTAAACCCTAAAAATCCCTAAACCCTAAATGCCCTAAAACCCATTAAAAACCCTAAAACCCTAAAACCCTAAGCCCTAAACCCTAAACCATTAAACCCTAAAAGCCCTAAACCCTAAACCCTAAAACCCTAAAGCCCTAAAACCCTAAAAACCCTAAAACCCTAAGCCCCAAATAAAACCCTAAAGCCCTAAAGCCCTAAACCCTAAACCCTAAAACCCTAAAACCCTAAACCCTAAACCCTAAAATCCCTAAATCCAAATAAAACCCTCAAAACCCTAAAACCCTTAAAGCCCTAAAACCCTCCCTAAAACCGTAAACACCCTAAAACCCAAAACCCTAAAAACCCTAAACCCTAAAACCCTTTAAACCCTTAAAATCCCTAAAACCTTGAAACCCTAAAATCCTAAAACCCTAAAACGCTAAAAACCCTAAACCCTAAACCCTAAACCCTAAAAACCCTAAAACCCTAAAACCCTAAAAACCCTAAACCCGTAAAACCCATAACCCTAAACCCTCCCTAAAAACCCAAAACCCTAAAACCCCTAAAACCCGAAAACCCTAAAACCCTAAAACCCTAAACCCTAGACCCTAAGACCTAATCCATAAAAACCCTAAAACCCTAAAAGCCCTAAAACCCTAAGCCCTATAAACCCTAAGCCCTAAACCCTAAACCCTAAAACCCTTAAAACCCTAAAACCCTAAAAGAACCCTAAAAACCCTAAACCCTAAAACCTTAAAACCCTAAAAACCCTAAAACCCTAAATCCGTAAAACCCTAAACCATAAAACCCTAAAAACCCTAAACCCTAAAACCCTAAGACCCTAAAACCCTAAAAACCCTAAAGCCCTAAGGCCCTAAAGCCCTAAAGCCCTAAATCGTAAAATGCCCTAAAACCCTAAAACCCCTAAACCCTAAACCCTAAGCCCTAAACCCTAAAAGCTTTTTTTTGGATAAGGTAAGTATGTATAAAAGACCAAAAATGTACAAATACGACGGGCATACCCTCCCCAAGAGGATGACTGATAACTCTTAGTCAAGAACTCGTGGGAAAACCCACAAAGGTCATGAACAAAGATAAAGAGAGCACGCAGCTCCCCACAAAGCAAGAAGATGCCATAAAAACAATAAAGCCACAAACCGCATAAAAGATGCATAAAACAAAGCCACAAACCGGCATAAAAGAGCGCGCAGCTCACCACAAACACAAAGCCACAAACCGATAAAAAGAGCACGCAGCTCACCACAAACACAAAGCCACAAACCGACACAAAAGAGCACGCAGTTCCCTTACAAAGCTAATCAGAAGATGCCATATCACACGGAAGAGCGAGATCTCGTACTTAGGTGCTAGACCCAAAATCTTGGCCCGAACTAGATCACAAATAGCTAAGACAATATCTCGAGAGCTACAATGTTGACGAAACACGCGATTATTCCGCTCAAACCATAGGAAATAAACTGTGGGTGAAAGGACTAACCGGGAAAGAAGGTGGTCAAGTCACCTTTTCGTCAAGATGCAAGCTAGCCCACCGGAGCAGAGGGAGCCGAGAGAGTAGGCCATGTGCAAAGGCCCTAGTAGTGACCTCCCGCCAAACATAATCGAAAAGTCACACTAAAAACAAATGGTCATGGGTCTTTGTAATCGATCTACACAAAACACATCGGGTGGACATAATGACACCGTGAGAGCCGAGCCGATCCATGGTGTGAAGCCGACCAAGAGAAGAGAGCCGAGAATGAAAGAGTGACGTGGAATATGCCCGAAACCACAAGAGATGATGAATCAAGTTCACATCCTCGCTTTGTCTTGCAACACATTCCAGTCAATCAATAGAGAAACTTCCGGATGGATTGCTCTTCCACACAAGATGGTCGATGACTCATGCAAGGCTGCACCTGTAATGATAGTCCCAGATATGTCAAGGTCCGCATTGCCCTCAAGGAAAAGTCCCACAAACCATCCCGAATAATGTCTCAAACCCGAGCATCCCACGGCAAACCAATGGAAGTCAAGGTTCCTAAAAGGGAGCAAGTCGCACAGAGGACCCTCGCGGAAGCCATTGATCTCTCCATAACATGGTGTCCCTACCATCTCCAATACAAGTCACAATAAGACCCTCGCACCAAACCCTCCCCGCTAAGTAAAATCTTCCTCCAAGCCCATGAAGCCCCTGTATAACTCCGATATGCCAAAAGGACCGACTCACGAGGAGAACCGAACGGGCCCAAGAAGACCATATAGAAGATTTATCAAGTAGCCTCCAAACGTGTTTGATAATAGCCGCCCTATTCCAATCTTGATCCTCTTAATCCCCAAGCCACCCTCCATCAATGGATAGCAAACAAGACCATGCAACCTTAGCACCGTAGGGAAAAAGAAGTACCCTTCCAAAGAAACGAGGCCAAAATACTCTCAATCCATCTAATCAGAATGGCCTGGGCAAAAGAAACATGGAGGACCAATAAACTCAGATGGAGAAAAGTACCGACTTTATCAATCATAGTCGGCCCGCATAGGTCAAAGATGCCGACGTCCCATAGGCTAATCCGAGAGAGAATTCGCCTCCAAACAGACCTACAATCGTAATGTCAAGGCGGGTAGAGATTAGAGGAACCCCTAGATATCTTACCGTAATCGCCCAACTGAAACCCATGATAGATCAGAACCCTAATCGCTCCTCATCTCGTAACTCCAAAAAGAAACAATCGGCTCTCTCGCATTAGTCACTAATCCAAACCTTAGCAAAATAATCCAAGGCCGATTTGATCAAGCTAACAGAGGAAGCATCTCTACAAAACACCATCAAATCATCCGCAAAACACAAATGAGTAATAGCCGCCCGCCTACATCTCCAATGATATCGAAAACCTGTGGTGTGCGAGGTTTCCCGAAAAATACCAAACCTAACCCTCCATAGCCAACACAAAAAGGTAAGGAGAAAGAGGATCCCCCGCCAACACCCCTAGAGGCTCCTAAAAACCGTGAAGCCTCCGTCGTGGCACCTAAACCCTAAAAACCCTAAGCCCTAAACCCTAAAAACCCAAAAACAAGAAACCCTAAAAACCCTAAGACCCTAAACACTAAAAAGCCCTAAAACCCTAAAACACTAAAACCCTAAAAACCCTAAACCCTAACACCCTAAAAACCCTAAACCCGATAGACCCTAAAACCATAAAACCCTAAACCCTAAACCCTAAGCCCTAAACCCTAAAAACCCTAAAACCCTAAAAACACTAAGCCATAAACCCCTAACCCAAAACCTTAAATCCCAAAACCGTAAAACCCTAAACCCTAAAAACCCTAAGCCCCTAAAAACCCTAAAGCCCTAAAACCCTAAGCCCTATACCCTAAGCCGTAAACCCTAAACCCTATAACCTAAAACCTTAAATTCTGAAAATCCTAAAACCCTAAACGCTAGACCCTAAACCATGAAACCTAAAAACCCTTAAATCATAAAACCCTAAAACCCTAAAAACCGTAAAACCCTAAAGCCCTCCCGAAAACCCTAAACCCTAAAACAAAAAACCCCAAACCCTAAAAACCTTAAAACCCTAAAACCCTAAAAACCCTAAAAACCCTAAACCTTGAAGACACTAAAACCCTAAAACCACAAAACCCTAGTGCCTAAACCCTAAAATCCCTAAAACCCTAAAAACCCTAAAACCATAAAAACCCTAAACCCTAAAACCTTAAAACCCTAAAACCCTAAAAACCCAAAAACCGTAAAACCCTAAAAACCCTAAACCCTAAAATCCCTTAAAACCCGAAAATCCTAAAACCCTAAAACCCTAAGCCCTAAACCCTAAAACCCGTTAAATTCCAAAATCCTAAAACCCTAAAGCCCTAAAAGCCATAGAACCTTAAAACCCGAAAACCATAAAAACCCTAAAACCCTAAGACAATAAAAACCCTAAACCCTAACACCTTAAAACCCTTAAAATCGTAAAACCCTAAAAATCCCTAAAACCCTAAAAACCCTAAACCCTAAAACCTTAAATTTCGAAAATCCTAAAACCCTAAAGCCCTAAAAACCATAAAACCTTAAAACCCAAAACCCTAAAAACCCTAAACCCTAAAACCTTAAAACCCTAAAATCCAAAAACCCTAAAACCGTAAAAACCCTAAACTGTAAAAACCCTAAAACCATTAAAACCATGAACCATAAAACCTAAAAACCCTTAAATCCTAAAACCCTAAAATCCGAAAAAACCCTAAACCCTGAAACCTAAAAACCCTAAAACCACAAAACCCTAAAACCCTAAACCCTAAAACCTTAAATCCTAAAATCCAAAAACCCAAAAACCCTAAAAACCCTAAAACCATAAAGCCATAAAACCCTAAAGCCCCAAAACCGTAAACCCTAAACTCTAAAAACCCTAAAACCCTAAAAACCCTAAAACCCTAAAAACCGTAAAACCCTAAAGCCCTAAAAACCCTAAACCCAAAAAACCAAAAACCCTTAAAACCCTTAAAACCCTAAACCCTAAAACCCAAAAACCCTAAAAACCCTAAACCCTTCAAAACACCCTAAAACCCTAAAAACCCTAAAACCCTAAAAGGCCCTAAACGCCCTGGGGCCCTAAACCCTAAACCCATAACCCTAAAACCCAATCCCTTAAAACCCTAAAACCCTTAATTCCCTAAAACCCTAAACCCTAAAACCCTAAAAACCCTAAACCCTAAAACCCTTTAAAAACCCTATACCCTAAACCATAAACCTTAAACCCTAAAACCCTAAAACCCTAGAACCCTAAAACCCTAAACACTAGACCCTAAGCCCTAAACCCTAAAACCCTAAAAACCGTAAAACCCTAAAGCCCTAAAAACCCTAAAACCCTAAACCCTAAACCCTAAAACCCTTAAAACCCTAAAACCGTAAAACCTTAAAACCAAAAACCCTAAACCCATAAAACCCTAAAGCATAAACCCTAAACCCTGAAAACCCTAAAAGCCTAGAACCCTAAAACCCTAAAACCCTAAACGCTAGACCCTAAGCCCTAAACCCTAAAAACCGTAAAACCCTGAAACCGTAAAACCCTAAAGCCCTAAAAACCCTAAACCCTAAAACCTTAAAACCCTAAAATCCTAAAACCCTAAAACCTTAAAAACCCTAAAACCTTATAACCCTAAAACCCTAAAACACTAAAACCCAAAAACCCTAAACCCTAAGCCCTAAACCCTAAAACCCTAAAGACCATAAACTCTAAAACCCTAAAAACCCTAAAGCCTAAAGCCCCTAAAACCATAAAACCCTACACCCCGAAAGCACTAAGCCCTAAACCCTAAAAACCAAAAAATCATGAAACCCTAAAAACCCTAAAACCCTAAAAACCCTAAAACCCTAAAAACCGTAAACCGTAAGCCGTAAACCCTAAGACCCTAATGTCCTAAAACCCTAAAACCCTAAAACCCTAAACCCTAGACCCTACGCCATAAACCCTAAAAACCCTAAAACCCTAAAGCCCTAAAACCTTAAAAAACCTAAAACCCTAAAACCGTAAGCCCTAAACCCTAAACCCTAAACCCTAAAAACCCTAAGCCCTATACCCTAAGCCCTCAACCCTAAAACCTTTAAATCCTAAAATCCTAAACCGTAAAACCCTTAAAACCATAAAACCCTTAAAAACCCTAAACACTAAAACCCTTAAAACCCTAAAATCCTAAAATCCTAAAACCCTAAAAACCCTAAAACCCTAAAACCCTAAAACCCTAAAAACCATAAACCCTAAAACCTTAAAACCCTAAAATCCTAAAACCCTAAAACACTAAAATGCCCTAAAACCCTAAACCGTAAACCCTAAACTCTAAAAATCCTAAAACCCTAAAATCCCCAAACCCTAAAAACCCTTAAACCCTTAAACCATAAACCCTAAACTCTAATAACCCTAAAACCCCTAAAACCCTAAAACCTTAAAACCCTAAACCCAAAACCCTAAGCCCTAATCCCTAAAACCCTAAAACCCTAAAAACCATAAAACCCTAAAACACTAAAACCATAAGCCCTACACCCTAAACCCTAAACCATAAAACCTTAAAACCCTAAAATCATAAAACCTTAAAACCCTAAAAACCCTAAACCCTAAACCCTAAAACACTAAAACCCCTAAACCCTAAAGCCTAAAGCATAAACCCTAAAGACCCCAAAACCATAAAACCCTAAACACCTTGAACACCCTAAGCCTAAAACCCCAAAAACCCAAAAGCCCTAAAACCCTAAAACCCTAAACCCTAAAGACCCTAAGCCCTAATCCATAAAACCCTAAAACACCCTAAAACCCTAAAAACCCTAAAACCCTAAGCCAACCCTAAGCCCTTAAACCCTTAAAGACCCTAAACCCTAAAACCAAAACCCTTAAAACCCTAAAACCCTAAAACCCTAAAAACCCTAAAAACCCTAAAACCCAAAAACCCAAAAACCCAAAAACCCAATAAAAACCCTAAACCCTAAAATCCTAAAACCCTAAAAACCCGTAAAACCCAAAACCCTAAAAACCCTAAACCCTAAAACCCTTAAAACCCGAAAATCCTAAAACCCAAAAACCTTAAGCCCTACACCCTAAGCCCTAAACCCTAAACCCTAAAACCCTAAATTCCAAAAATCCTAAACCCTAAAACCCTAGGCCCTAAACCCTAAACCCTCAAACCCTAAACCCTAAAACCCTAAAACCCTAAAATCCTAAAACCCTAAAACACCCTAAAAACCCGAAAACCCTTAAAACCCTAAAATCCCTAAAACCCTAAACCCCTAAAATCCCTAAAACCCTAAAACCCAAAAAACCCTAAACCCTTAAACATTAAAACCCTAAAATCCCGAAAAACCCTAAAACCGTAAAAACCCTCCCCAAAACCATAAAACCCTAAAACCCTAAAAACCCTAAACCCTTAAAACCCTTAAAACCCTCAAACAAAAACCCCCAAAACCCTAAAACCCTAAAACCCATGAAAACACTAAAACCCTAAAAACCATAAAACCATAAAACCCTAAAAGGCCCTAAACCCGCCCTATGCCCTAAACCCTAAAGCCCTAAACCCTAAAACCCTTAAAACCCTAAAACCCTAAAAACCCTAAAACCCTCCCTAAAACCCTTGAAAACCCTAAACCCTAAAACCATAAAAACAAAACCCTAAACCCTAAAACCCCATAAAGACCCATAAAGCCCTAAAACCCTAAAACCCTAAACCCTAAACCCTAAAAACCCATAAAACCCTAAACCCTAAACCCTAAACCCTAAAAACACCCTAAAACCCACAAATAAAACCCAAACCCAAACCCAAACCCAAAACCCAAAACCCCTAAACCCTAAAACCCAAAAACCCTAAAACCCTAAAAGCGCCCTAAACCCGCCCTAAAACCCTAAACCCTAAACCCTAAATAGAAACCCTAAACGCCCTAAAACCCTAAAACCCTAAAAACCCTAAAACCCTAAACCCACAAACCCTAACACCCTAAACCACAAACCCAAAACCCAAAACGCCAAACCCTAAACCCTAAACCATAAAAACCCTAAAACCCTAAATAAACCACAAGCCCTACACCCTAAGCCCTAAACCCTAAACCCTAAAACCTTAAATTCAGAAAATCCTATAACCCTAAAACCCTAAAACCCTAAAACCCTAAAAACCCAAAAACCCTAAAACCCTAAAAACCCTAAACCCTAAAACCTTAAAACCCTAAAATCCTAAAACCCTAAAACCCTAAAAACCCACCCTAAAACCCTAAAACCCTAAACCCTAAAACCCTAAAACCCTAAAATCCTAAAACCGTAAAACCCTAAGCCCTACACCCTAAGCCCTAAACCCTAAACCCTAAAACCCTAAATTTTGAAAATTCCCTAAACCCTTAAAACCCTAAGCCCTAAACCCCTAAACCCTCAAACCCTAACCCCTAAAACCATAAAACCCTAAAATCCCTAAAACCCTAAAACCCTAAAAACCCTAAAACCTTAAAACCCTAAAATCCTAAAACCCTAAACCCCTAAAATCCCTAAAACCATAAAACCCTAAAACCCAAAAACCCTAAACCCTTAAACCTTAAAACCCTAAAATCGAAAAACCTAATAAAACCCCTCCCAAAACCGTTAAAACCGTAAAACCCTAAAAACCCTAAACCCTTAAAACCTTAAAACCCTAAAACCCTAAAAAGCCCTTAAAACCAAAAAAACCCTAAACCCTAAAAACCCTAAAACCATAAACCATGAAAAACTAAAACCCTAAAAACCCTAAAACCATAAAACCCTATGCCCTAAACCCTAAACCCAAAACCCTAAAACCTTAAAACCCTAAAATCCTAAAACCCTAAAACGTTAATACCCTAAAACCCTAAACCCTAAACCCTAAAACCCTAAGCCACATACCCTAAGCCCTAAACCCTAAACCCTAAAACCCTTTAAACCCTAAAATCCTAAATCCCTAAAACCCTAAAAACCGTAAAACCCTTAAAGCCCAAAACCCTAAAAACCGTAAACCCTAAGACTCCCAAAATCCCTAAAAACCCTAAACCCTAAAATCCTAAAACCCTACAACCCTAAAAACCCTAAAACCCTAAAACCCTTAAACCGTAAAACCCTTAAAACCCTAAAATCCCTAAATGCATAAAAACCATAAAACCCTAAAACCATAAAACCCTAAACCATAAAACCCTAAAATCCCTAAACCCTAAAACCCTAAGACCCTAAAAACGCTAAAGCCTAAAGCCCTTAAACCCTAAACCCTAAAAAGGATAAAACCCTTAAAAACCCTAAAACGCTAAAACCCTAAACCCTAAACCCTTAAGCCCTAAATCCTAAAAACCCTAAAACAAGAAAACCCTAAAACCCTAAACACTAAAAGCCCTAGAACCCTAAAACCCTAAAACCCTAAAAGCCCTAAAACACTAACACCCTAAAAACCCTAAACCCTTAAACCCTAAACCCTATAGACCCTAAAACCCTAAAACCGTAAACCCTAAGCCCTTAAACCCTAAAAACCCTAAAACCCTAAAAACACTAAACCATAAACCCGAAACCGAAAACCCCTAACCCTAAACCCTAAACACTAAAAACCCTAAACCCTAAAACCCTAAAAACCCTAAAACCCTAAAAACCCTTAACCCTAAACCCTAAACCCTAAACCCTAAACCCTAAACCCTAAACCCTAAACCCTAAAACCCTAAAATCAGAAACCCTAAGCCCTAAACGCTAAAAACCCTAAAACCCTAAAAACACTAAACCATAAACCCGAAACCGAAAACCCCTAACCCTAAACCCTAAACACTAAAAACCCTAAACCCTAAAACCCTAAAAACCCTTAACCCTAAACCATAAACCCTAAACTCTAATAACCCTAAAACCCCAAAAACCCTAAAACCCTAAAACCCTAAACCCTAGACCCAAAGCCCTAATCCATAAAACCCTAAAACACTAAAACCCTAAAAACCTAAAACCATAAGCCTAGAACCCTAAGCCCTAAACCTTAGACCCTAAATCCTAAAACCCTAAAAACCCAAAGCCCTAAACCTTAAAACCCTAAAATCCTCAAACCCTAAAACCCTAAAACCCTAAAAACCCTAAAACCCTAAAACCGTAAACCACAAAACCACAAAAACCCTAAACCCTAAAACCCTAAAGCCTAAAGCCTAAAGCCTAAACCCTAAAAACGATAAAACCCTAAAAACCCAAAAACCCCAAACCCTAAGCCCTAAACCCCAAAAACCCTAAAGCAGTAAAACCCTAAACACTAAAAGCCCTAAAACACAAAAACCCTAAAAACCCTAAACCCTAAACCCTAAAACCCTAACGCCCTAAAAACCCTAAACCCTAAACCCTAAGCCCTATAGACCCTAAAACCCTAAAAGCCTAAAAGCCTAAAACCCTAAATCCTAAACCCTAAAACCCTAAACCCTAAACCCTAACCCTGAAAACACTAAACCACAAACCCAAAACCCAAAACCCTTAACCCTAAACCCTAAAAACCCTAAAAGTGATAAACCCTAAAAACCCTAAAGCCTAAAAGCCCTAAAACCCTAAAAACCCTAAGCCGTACACCCTAAGCCCTAAACCCAAAACCCAAAACCCTAAAACCTTAAATTCCGAAAATCCTAAAACCCCAAAACCATAAAAACCATAGAACCCTAAAACCCTAAAACACTAAAAACCCAAAAACCCTAAAACCAATAAAAACCCTAAACCCTAAAACCTTAAAACCCTAAAATCCTAAAACCCTAAAAACCCTAAAACCCTAAAAACCCTAAACCCTAAAACCTTAAAACCCTAAAATCCTAAAACCCTAAAACCTTAAGCCCTAAACCCTAAACCCTAAAACCCTAAATTCCAAAAATCCTAAACGCTAAAACCCTAGGCCCTAAACCCTAAACCCTAAAACCCTAAATTCCAAAAAATCCTAAACGCTAAAACCCTAGGCCCTAAACCCTAAACCCTCAAATCTAACCCCTAAAACCATAAAACCCTAAAATCCTAAAACCCTAAAAACCCTAAAACCTTAAAACCCTAAAATCCTAAAACCCTAAAGACCCATAAAATCCCTAAAACCCATAAAACCCAAAAAACCCTAAACCCTTAAACATTAAAACCCTAAAATCGAAAAACCTAAAACCCTAAAAACCTGAAAACCATAAAACCCTAAAACCTAAAAACCCTAAACCTTAAAACCTTAAAACCCTCAAACAAAAAAAACCCTAAACCATAGAAACCCTAAAACCCTAAACCATGAAAACACTAAAACCCTAAAAACCATAAAACCATAAAACCCTAGGCCCTAAACGCTATGCCCTAAACCCTAAAGCCAGAACCCTAAAACCTTAAAACCCTAAAACCTTAATTCCCTAAAACCTTAAACCCTAAGCCCTAAACCCTAAAACACGAAAACCCTAAAAACCCTAAACTCTAAAACCCTAAAAACCCTAAACCCTAAACCATAAAAACACTAAACCCTAAACCGAATAGACCCATAAAGCCTAAAACCCTAAAACCCTAAAACCCTAAACCCTAAACCCTAAACCCAAAAACCCCTAACCCTAAAATTCCCTAAACCACAAACCCAAAACCCCTAAACCCTAAACCCTAAAAACCCTAAAAACCCTTAAACCCTAAAAGCGCTAAACCCTAGAAACCCTAAACCCCGAAAACCCTAAAACCCCTAAAACCATAAGCCCTACACCCTAAGCCCTAAGCCCTAAACACCCTAAAACCATAAATTTCAAAATCCCTAAAACCATAAAAACCATAAAACCCTTAAAACCCTAAAAACCTAAAAACCCAAAAAACCATAAAAACCCTAAACCCTAAAACCTTAAAACCCTAAAATCCTAAAATGGGGGCCCTAAAAACCCTAAAACCCTTAAAACCCGAAAGTCCTAAAACCCTAAAACCCTCAGCCCTACACCCTAAGCCCTAAACCCTAAACCCTAAAACCCTAAATTTCGAAATTCCTAAACCCTAAAACCCAAAGCCCTAAACCCTAAACTCTAAACACTAACCCCTAAAACCATAAACCCCTAAAATCCTAAAACCCTAAAAACCTAAAAACCTAAAAACCTAAAAACCCTGAAATCCTAAAACCCTAAGCCCCTAAAATCCCTAAAACCATAAAACCCTAAAACCCTAATACCCAAAAAACCTTAAGCCCTTAAACCTTAAAGCCCTAAAATCGAAAAAACCTAAGACCCTAAAAACCCTAAAACCATAAAACCCTAAAACCCTAAAAACCCTTAACCGTAAAACCTTAAAACCCTAAAACCCTAAAAACCCTAAAACCCTAAAACCAAAAAAACCCTAAACCCTAAAAACCCTCCCTAAAACCCTAAACTATGAAAAACTAAAACCCTAAAACCCTAAAACCCAAGGCCCTAAACCCTATGCACCCTAAACCCTAAGCCCTAACCGTAAAACCTTAAAACCCAAAAAACCTAAAACCCTAAAGACCTAAAACGTTGATTCCCTAAAACCCTAAACCCTAAGCCCTAAACCCTAAAACCCTAACACCATAAAAACCCTAAACCTTAAACCCTAAACCCTATAGACCCTAAAACCCTAATACCCTAAACCCTAAGCCCTAAACCCTAAAAACCCTAAAGCCCTAAAACCGTAAAGCCCTAAAACCCTAAAAACACTAAACCATAAACCCTAAACGCTAAACCCCTAACCCTAAACCCTAAACACAAAACACCCTAAAACCCGAAAACCCTAAACCCTAAACCCTAAACCCTAAAACCTTAAAACCCTAAAATCCTAAAACCCTAAAATGTTAAAAACCCTAAACCGTAAACCTTAAACTCTAAAAACCCTAAAAACGCTTAACCCTAAACCATAAACCCTAAACTCTAATAACCCTAAACCCCTAAAACCCTAAAACCCTAAAATCCTAAAACCCTAAAACCCTAAAAACCCTAAAACCTTAAAACCCTAAAATCCTAAAACCCTAAACACCTAAAATCCCTAAAACCATAAAACCCTAAAACCCAAAAAACCCTAAACCCTTAAACCTAAAAACCCCTAAAATCGAAAAACCTAAAACCCTAAAAACCCTCAAAACCATAAAACCCTAAACCTTAAAACCATAAAACCCTAAACCCTAAAAACCCTTAACCATGAAAACACTAAAACCCTAAAAACCCTGAAACCATAAAACCCTAGGCCCTAAACCCTAAACCCAGAACCCTAAAATCCTAAAACCCTAAAACCTTAATTCCCTAAAACCCACAACCCTAAGCCCCAAACCGTAAACTCCTAAAACACTAAAAACCGTAAACTCTAAAACCCTAAAACCCTAAACCCTAAAAACACTAAACCCTAAACCCTAAAACCCTAAGCCCCATACCCTAAGCCCTAAAACCCTAAGCCCCATACCCTAAGCCCTAAACCCTAAAACCTTTAAACCCTAAAATCCTAAATCCCTAAAACCCTAAAAACCGTAAAACCTTAAAGCCCTAAAACCCTAAAAACCGTAAAACCCTAAGACCCAAAATCCCTAAAAACCCAAAACCTTTAAACCCTAAAATCCTAAAACCTTACAACCCCAAAAACCCTAAAACCCTAAAAACCCTAAACCGTAAAACCGTAAAACCCTAAAATCCTAAAATCCTAAATACATAAAAACCCTAAAACCCTAAACCACAAAACCCTAAAAACCCTAAACCCTAAAACCCTAAGACCCTAAAACCCTCAAAGCCCTAAAGCCTAAACCCTAAACCCTAAGCCCTAAAAAGGATAAAACCTTAAAAACCCTAAAAACCGTAAAACCCTAAAACTGTAAACCTAAACCCTAAAAACCCTGAAACAGTCAAACCCTAAAAACCCTAAACACTAAAAGCCCTAGAACCCAAAAACCCTAAACCCTAACACCCCAAAAACCCTGAACCTTAAACCCTAAACCCTATAGACCCTAAAACCCTAAAACCCTAAAACCTAGGCGCTAAACCCTAAAGCCCTAAAACCCTAAAAACACTAAACCATAAACCATAAACCCTAAACCCTAAACCCCTAACCCTAAACCCTAAACACTAAAAACCCTAAAACCCTAAAACCCAAAAACCATAAAAACCCTAAACCCTAAAACCTTAAAACCCTAAAATCCTAAAACCCAAAAAAATCTTAAAACCCTAAAAAACCTAAACCCTAAAATCCAAAAACCCTAAAACCCTAAAATGCTAAAAACCCAAAACCGTAAACCCTAAACTCTAAAAACCCTAAAACCCTTAACCCTAAACCATAAACCCTAAACTCTAATAACCCTAAAACCTTAAAACCCCTAAAACCCTAAAACCCTAAGCCCTTAATCCATAAAACCCTAAAACACTAAAACCCTAAAACCATAAGCCCTAAACCCTAAGCCCTAAACCTTAAACCCTAAATGCTAAAACTTTAAAGCCCTAAGATCCTAAAACCCCTAAAACCCTAAAACCCTAAGCCCTAAACCTTAAAACCCTAAAATCCTAAAACCCTAAAACCCTAAACCATAAAACCGTAAAAACCCTAAACCCTAAAACCCTAAGACCCTAAAACCCTAAAAACCCTAAAAACCCTAAAGCCTAAAGCCTAAAGCCTAAACCCTAAAACCCCAAACCCTAAGCCCTAAACCCTAAAAACCCTAAACACTAAAAACCCTAAACCCTAAACCCTAAAACCCTAAAAACCCTAAACCTTAAACCCTAAACGCTATAGACCCTAAAACCCTAAACCCTAGGCCCTAAACCCTAAAAACCCTAAAGCCCTAAAACCCTAAAAACACTAAACCATAAACCACAAACCCTAAACCCTAAACACTAAAAACCCAAAAACCCTAAAAACCCTAAACCCTAAAACCTTAAACCCTAAAATCCTAGAACCCAAAAACCCTAAAACCCTAAAACCCTAAAAACCTAAACCCTAAAACCTTAAAACCCTAAAATCCTAAAACCCTAAACCGTAAACCCTAAACTCTAAAAACCCTAAAAACCCTTAACCCTAAACCGTAAACCCTAAACTCTAAAAACCCTAAAACCCTTAAAACCCTTAACCCTAAACCGTAAACCCTAAACTCTAATAACCCTAAAACCCTAAAACCTTAAAACCCTGAACCCTAGACCCTAAGCCCTGATCCATAAAACCCTAAAACACTAAAACCCTAAAACCATAAGCCCTAAACCCTAAGCCCTAAACCTTAAACCCTAAACCCTAAAACTTTAAAGCCCTAAAATCCTAAAACCCTAAAAACCCTAAAACCCTAAAAACCCTAAGCCCTAACCTTAAAAACCCTAAAATCCTAAAACCCTAAACCATAAAACCCAATAAAACCCTAAACCCTAAAACCCTAAGACCCTAAAACCCTAAAAACCCTAAAGCCTAAACCCTAAAAACGATAAAACCCTAAAACCCAAAACCCTAAGCCCTAAACCCTAAAAACCCTAAAACAGTAAAACCCTAAACACTAAAAGCCCTAAAACCCTAAAACCCTAAACCCTAAAAACCCTAAAACCCTAAACCCTAACCCTAAAAACACTAGACCACAAACCCAAAACCCCTAACCCAAAACCCTAAAAACCCTAAAACCCTAAAAGCGCTAAACCTTAAAAACCCTAAACCTTAAAAACCCTAGAACCCTAAAAACCCTAAGCCCTACACCCTATGCCCTAAACCCTAAGCCGTAAACCCAAAACCCAAAACCCTAAAACCTTAAATTCCGAAAATCCTAAAACCATAAAAACCATAAAACCCTAAAACACTAAAAACCGAAAAACCGAAAAACCATAAAAACCGTAAACCCTAAAACCTTAAAACCCTAAAATCCTAAAACCCTTAAACCCTAAAACCCCTAAAAACCCTAAAACCCTAAAAACCCTAAACCCTAAAACCTAAAAACCCGAAAATCCTAAAACCCTAAAACCCAAAGCCGTACACCCTAAGCCCTAAACCCTAAACCCTAAACCCTAAAAACCCAAAATTCTGAAAATCCTAAACCCTAAAACCCTAAGCCCTAAGCCCTAAACCCTAAACCCTAAACCCTAAAACCATGAAACCCTAAAACCCTAAAACCCTAAAACCCTAAAAACCCTAAAACATTAAAACCCTAAAATCCTAAAACCCTAAACCCCTAAAATCCCTAAACCATAAAACCCTAAAACCCAAAAAACCGTAAACACTTAAACCATAAAACCGTAAACCCAAAAACCCTAAACCCTTAAACCTAAAAACCCTAAAATCGAAAAAACCTAAAACCCTAAAAACCAAAACAATAAAACCCTAAAACCTAAAAACCCAAAACCTTAAAACCCTAAAAGCCCTAAACCATGAAAACACTAAAACCCTAAAAACCCTAAAACCATAAAACCCTAGGCCCTAAACCCTATGACCTAAACCATAAACCCAGAACCCTAAAACCTTAAACCCCTAAAACCTTAATTCCCTAAAACCCAAAACCCTAAGCCCCAAACCGTAAACCCTAAAATCCTAAAACCCTAAAATGTTAAAAACCCTAAACCGTAAACCTTAAACTCTAAAAATCCTAAAAACGCTTAACCCTAAAAACCATAAACCCTAAACTCTAAAAACCCTAAAAACGCTTAACCCTAAAAACCATAAACCCTAAACTCCCCTAATAACCCTAAACCCCTAAAACCCTAAAACCCTAAAACCCTAAAAACCCTAAAACCTTAAAACCCTAAAATCCTAAAACCCTAAACACCCTAAAATCCCTAAAACCATAAAACCCTAAAACCCAAAAAACCCTAAACCCTTAAACCTAAAAACCCCTAAAATCGAAAAACCTAAAACCCTAAAAACCTGAAAACCATAAAACCCTAAACCTTAAAACCATAAAACCCTAAACCCTAAAAACCCTAACCATGAAAACACTAAAACCCTAAAAACCCCTAAAACCATAAAACCCTAGGCCCTAAACCCTAAAACCCTAACCCTAAAATCCTAAAACCCTAAAACCTTAATTCCCTAAAACCCACAACCCTAAGCCCCAAACCGTAAACTCCTAAAACCCTAAAAACCGTAAACTCTAAAACCCTAAAACCCTAAACCCTAAAAACACTAAACCCTAAACCCTAAAACCCTAAGCCCCATACCCTAAGCCCTAAACCCTAAAACCTTTAAACCCTAAAATCCTAAATCCCTAAAACCCTAAAAACCGTAAAACCTTAAAGCCCTAAAACCCTAAAAACCGTAAACCCTAAGACCCAAAATCCCTAAAAACCCCAAACCTTAAACCCTAAAATCCTAAAACCTTACAACCCCAAAAACCCTAAAACCCTAAAAACCCTAAACCGTAAAACCGTAAAACCCTAAAATCCTAAAATCCTAAATACATAAAAACCCTAAAACCCTAAACCACAAAACCCTAAAAACCCTAAACCCTAAAACCCTCAAAGCCCTAAAGCCTAAAGCCTAA
Source organism: Pistacia integerrima (assembly GCA_026225825.1). Lineage (NCBI taxonomy): Eukaryota > Viridiplantae > Streptophyta > Magnoliopsida > Sapindales > Anacardiaceae > Pistacia > Pistacia integerrima. The sequence continues at coordinate 39,548,971 of CM047749.1, forward strand.
ACCCTAAGCCCTAAAAAGGATAAAACCTTAAAAACCCTAAAAACCGTAAACCCTAAAACCCTGTAAACCCTAAACCCTAAAAACCCCTAAACCCTACCAAACCCTAAAAACCCTAAACACTAAAAGCCCTAGAACCCAAAAACCCTAAAACCCTAACACCCCAAAAACCCCGAACCCTTAAACCCTAAACCCTATAGACCCTAAAACCCTAAAACCCTAAAACCTAGGGCCCTAAACCCTAAAGCCCTAAAACCCTAAAAAACACTAAACCATAAACCATAAACCCTAAACCCTAAACCCCTAACCCTAAACCCCTAACCCTAAACCCTAAACACTAAAAACCCAAAAACCCTAAAACCCAAAAACCATAAAAACCCTAAACCCTAAAACCTTAAAACCCTAAAAATCCTAAAACCCAAAAAAATCTTAAAACCCTAAAAACCTAAACCCTAAAATCCAAAAACCCTAAAACCCTAAAATGCTAAAAACCCAAAACCGTAAACCCTAAACTCTAAAAACCCTAAAACCCTTAACCCTAAAACCATAAACCCTAAACTCTAATAACCCTAAAACCTTAAAACCCCTAAAACCCTAAAACCCTAAGCCCTAATCCATAAAACCCTAAAACACTAAAACCCTAAAACCGTAAGCCCTAAACCCTAAGCCCTAAACCTTAAACCCTAAATGCTAAAACTTTAAAGCCCTAAGATCCTAAAACCCTGAAAACCCTAAAACCCTAAGCCCTAAACCTTAAAACCCTAAAATCCTAAAACCCTAAAACCCTAAACCATAAAAACCGTAAAACCCTAAACCCTAAAACCCTAAGACCCTAAAACCCTAAAAACCCTAAAGCCTAAAGCCTAAACCCTAAACCCTAAAACCCCAAACCCTAAGCCCTAAACCCTAAAAATCCTAAAACAGTAAAACCCTAAAAACCCTAAACACTAAAAGCCCTAGAACCCGAAAACCCTAAAAACCCTAAACCCTAAACCCTAAAACCCTAACACCCTAAAAACCCTAAACCTTAAACCCTAAACGCTATAGACCCTAAACGCTATAGACCCTAAAACCCTAAAACCCTAAACCCTAAAAACCCTAAAGCCCTAAAACCCTAAAAAACACTAAACCATAAACCACAAACCCTAAACCCTAAACACTAAAAACCCAAAAACCCTAAAAACCCTAAACCCTAAAACCTTAAACCCTAAAATCCTAGAACCCAAAAACCCAAAACCCTAAAAACCCTAAACCCTAAAACCTTAAAACCCTAAAATCCTAAAACCCTAAACCGTAAACCCTAAACTCTAAAAACCCTAAAACCCTAAAAACCCTTAACCCTAAACCGTAAACCCTAAACTCTAAAAACCCTAAAACCCTAAAAACCCTTAACCCTAAATCGTAAACCCTAAACTCTAATAACCCTAAAACCCTAAAACCTTAAAACCCCGAACCCTAGACCCTAAGCCCCTATCCATAAAACCCTAAAACACTAAAACCCTAAAACCATAAGCCCTAAACCCTAAGCCCTAAACCCTTAAACCCTAAACCCTAAAACCCTTTAAAGCCCTAAAATCCTAAAACCCTAAAAACCCTAAAACCCTAAAAACCCTAAGCCCTAACCCTAAAACCCTAAAATCCTAAAACCCTAAAAACCCTAAACCCTAAAACCCTAAGACCCTAAAACCCTAAAAACCCTAAAGCCTAAACCCTAAAAACGATAAAACCCTAAAACCCTAAAAACCCTAAAGCCTAAACCCTAAAAACGATAAAACCCTAAAACCCTAAAAACCCTAAAGCCTAAACCCTAAAAACGATAAAACCCTAAAACCCAAAACCCTAAGCCCTAAACCCTAAAAACCCTAAAACAGTAAAACCATAAACACTAAAAGCCCTAAAACCCTAAAACCCTAAACCCTAAAAACCCTAAAACCCTAAACCCTAACCCTAAAAACACTAGACCACAAACCCAAAACCCCTAACCCTAAACCCTAAAAACCCTAAAACCCTAAAAGCGCTAAACCTTAAAAACCCTAAACCCTAAAAGCGCTAAACCTTAAAAACCCTAAACCCTAAAAACCCTAGAACCCTAAAAACCCTAAGCCCTACACCCTATGCCCTAAACCCTAAGCCGTAAACCCAAAACCCTAAACCCTAAAACCTTAAATTCCGAAAATCCTAAAACCATAAAAACCATAAAACCCTAAAACACTAAAAACCGAAAAACCGAAAAACCATAAAAACCGTAAACCCTAAAACCATAAAACCCTAAAATCCTAAAACCCTTAAACCCTAAAACCCCTAAAAACCCTAAAACCCTAAAAACCCTAAACCCTAAAACCTAAAAACCCGAAAATCCTAAAACCCTAAAACCCAAAGCCGTACACCCTAAGCCCTAAACCCTAAACCCTAAACCCTAAAACCCAAAATTCTGAAAATCCTAAACCCTAAAACCCTAAGCCCTAAGCCCTAAACCCTAAAACCATCAAACCCTAAAATCCTAAAACCCTAAAACCCTAAAAACCCTAAAACATTAAAACCCTAAAATCCTAAAACCCTAAACCCCTAAAATCCCTAAACCATTAAACCCTAAAACCCAAAAAACCGTAAACACTTAAACCTTAAAACCCTAAAATCCCAAAAACCATAAAACCGTAAAACCCAAAAAACCCTAAACCCTTAAACCTAAAAACCCTAAAATCGAAAAAACCTAAAACCCTAAAAACCCTAAAAACCCAAAACAATAAAACCCTAAAACCTAAAAACCCAAAACCTTAAAACCCTAAAAGCCCTAAACCATGAAAACACTAAAACCCTAAAAACCCTAAAACCCTAAAACCCTAGGCCCTAAACCCTATGACCTAAACCATAAACCCTGAACCCTAAAACCCTTAAAACCCTAAAACCTTAATTCCCTAAAACCCAAAACCCTAAGCCCCAAACCGTAAACTCCTAAAACCCTAAAAACCGTAAACTCTAAAACCCTACAAACCCTAAACCCTAAACCCTAAAAACACTAAACCCTAAACCCTAAAACCCTAAGCCCCATACCCTAAGCCCTAAACCCTAAACCCTAAACCCTTAACCCTAAAACCTTTAAACCCTAAAATCCTAAATCCCTAAAACCCTAAAAACCGTAAAACCTTAAAGCCCTAAAACCCTAAAAACCGTAAAACCCTAAGACCCAAAATCCCTAAAAACCCTAAACCTTTAAACCCTAAAATCCTAAAACCTTACAACCCTAAAAACCCTAAAACCCTAAAAACCCTAAACCGTAAAACCGTAAAACCCTAAAATCCTAAAATCCTAAATACATAAAAACCCTAAAACCCTAAAACCCTAAACCCTAAAACCCTAAACCCTAAAACCATAAAACCCTAAAACCCTAAAACCCTAAAAACCCTAAAGCCTAAAGCCCTTAAACCCTAAGCCCTAAAAAGGATAAAACCCTTAAAAACCCTAAAACAGTAAACCCCTAAAAACCCTAAACACTAAAAGCCCTAGAACCCTAAAACCCTAAAAACCCTAAACCCTAACACCCCAAAAACCCTAAACCCTATAGACCCTAAAACCCTAAAACCTAAGCCCTAAACCCTAAAAACGCCTAAAGCCCTAAAACCCTAAAAACACTAAACCATAAACCCTAAACCCTAAATAAACACTAAAAACCCTAAAAACCCTAAACCCTAAAACCTTAAAGCCCTAAAATCCTAAAACCCAAAAAATCATAAAACACTAAAACACTAAAAAACCTAAACCCTAAAACCTTAAAACCCTAAAATCCTAAAACCCTAAAACCCTAAAATGCTAAAAACCCTAAACCGTAAACCCTAAACTCTAAAAAGCCTTAACCCTAAACCATAAACCCTAAACTCTAATAACCGTAAAACCTTAAAACCCCTAAAACCGTAAAACCGTAAACCCAAGACCCTAAGCCCTAATCCATAAAACCCTAAAACCCTAAAACCATAAGCCCTAAGCCCTAAACCCTAAACCTTAAAACCTAAATCCTAAAACTTTAAAGCCCTAAGATCCTAAAACCCTAAAATCCTAAAACCCCGAAAACCCTAAAACCCTAAAAACCCTAAGCCCTAAACCTTAAAACCCTAAAATCCTAAAACCCTAAAACCATAAAACCCTAAAAACCCTAAACCCTAAAACCCTAAGACCCTAAAACCCTAAAAACCCTAAAAACCCTAAACCCTAAAAACGATAAAACCCTAAAACCCCAAACCGTAAGCCCTAAACCCTAAAAATCCTAAAACAGTAAAACACTAAAAACCCTAAACACTAAAAGCCCTAGAACCCTAAAACCCGAAAACCCTAAAAACCCTAAAACCCTAACACCCTAAAAACCCAAAACCCTATTGACCCTAAAACCCTAAAACCCTAAACACTAAGCCCTAAACCCTAAAAACCCTAAACCCCTAAAACCCTAAAAACACTAAACCATAAACCCTAAACCCTAAACCCCTAACCCTAAACACTAAAAACCCAAAAACCCTAAAAACCCTAAAACCCTAAAAACCCTAAAACCCTAAAACCCTAAAACCCTAAACCCTAAACCCTAAAAACCCTAAACTCTAAAAACCCTAAAACCGTAAAAACCCTTAACCCTAAACCATAAACCCTAAACTCTAATAACCCTAAAACCCCTAAAACTGTAAAACCCTAAAACCTTAAAACCCCAAACCCTAGACCCTAAGCCCTAATCCATAAAACCCTAAAACACTAAAACCCTAAAACCCTAAAACCATAAGCCCTAAACCCTAAGCCCTAAACCTTAAACCCTAAACCCTAAAACTTTAAAGCCCTAAAATCCTAAAACCCTAAAAACCCTAACCCCTAACCTTAAAACCCTAAAATCCTAAAACCCTAAAACCCTAAACCATAAAACCCTAAAAACCCTAAGACCCTAAAAACCCTAAACCCTAAACCCTAAAAACGATAAAACCCTAAAACCCAAAACCCTAAGCCCTAAATCCCTAAAAACCCTAAAATAGTAAAACCCTAAACACTAAAAGCCCTAAAACACTAAAACCCTAAAACCCTAAACCCTAAACCCTAAAACCCCTAAAACCCTAAACCCTAAACCCTAACCCTAAAAACAGTAGACCACAAACCCAAAACCCAAAACCCCTAACCCTAAACCCTAAAACCCTAAAAGCGCTAAACCCTAAAAACCCTAAGCCCTACACCCTAAGCCCTAAACCTAAAACCCTAAACCCTAAAACCTTAAATTCAAAATCCTAAAACCATAAAAACCATAAAACCTTAAAACCCTAAAACACTAAAAACCCAAAAACCCAAAAACCATAAAAACCGTAAACCCTAAAACCTTAAAACCCTAAAATCCTAAAACCCTTAAACCCTAAAAACCCTAAAACCCTAAAAACCCTAAACCCTAAAACCTAAAAACCCTGAAAATCCTAAAACCCTAAAACCCAAAGCCGTACACCCTAAGCCCTAAACCCTAAACCCTAAAACCCAAAATTCTGAAAATCCTAAACCCTAAAACCCTAAGCCCTAAACCCTAAACCCTAACCCCTAAAACCATGAAACCCTAAAATCCTAAAACCCTAAAAACCCTAAAACATTAAAACCCTAAAATCCTAAAACCCTAAACCCCTAAAATCCCTAAAACCATAAAACCCTAAAACCCAAAAAACCGTAAACCCTTAAACCTTAAAACCCTAAAATCGAAAAAACCTAAAACCCTAAAAACCTGAAAACCATAAAACACTAAAACCTAAAAACCCTAAACCTTAAAACCCTAAAACACTAAAAACCCTAAAACCCTAAAACCATAAAAACCCTAAACCCTAAAACCTTAAAACCCTAAATTCCTAAAACCCTAAAACCCTAAAAACCCTAAAACCCGAGAACCCTACACCCTAAGCCCTAAACCCTAAACCCTAAAACCCATAAATTTCAAAAATCCTAAACCCTAAAACCCTAGGCCCTAAACCCTAAATCGAGAACCCTAAAACCTTAAAACCCAAAAATCCTAAAACCCTAAAAACTTAATTCCCTAAAACCCTAAACCCTAAGCCCTAAACCCTAAAACCCTAAAAACCCTAAACTCTAAAACCCTAAACCCTAAAAACACTAAACCCTAAAACCCTAAGCCCCATGCCCTAAGCCCTAAACCCTAAACCCTAAAACCTTTAAACACTAAAATCCTAAAACCCTAAAACCCTAAAAACTGTAAAACCGTAAAACCCAAAATCCCTAAAAACCCGTAAACCCTAAAACCTTTAAACCCTAAAATCCTAAAACCCTACAACCCTAAAAACCCTAAAACCCTAAAATCCCTAAAACCCTAAAAACCCTAAACCCTAAAACCTTAAAACCCTAACATCCTAAAACCCTAAAAACCCTAAACACTAAAATCCTAAAACCCTAAAACCCTAAAAACCCTAAAACCGTAAAACCCAAAATCCCTAAAAACCCTAAACCCTAAAACCTTTAAACCCTAAAATCCTAAAACCCTACAACCCTAAAAATCCTAAAACCCTACAACCCTAAAAACCCTAAAACCCTAAAATCCCTAAAACCCTAAAAACCCTAAACCCTAAAACCTTAAAACCCTAACATCCTAAAACCCTAAAAACCCTAAACCCTAAAACCCTAAGACCCTAAAACCCTAAACCCTAAAAAGGATAAAACCCTAAAAACCCTAAAACCCTAAACCCTAAAAACCCTAAAACAGTAAAACCCTAAAGACCCTAAACACTAAAAGCCCTAGAACCCCAAAACCCTAAAACCTAAACCCTAAAACCCTAACACCCTAAAAACCCTAAACCTTAAACCCCAAACCCTATAGACCCTAAAACCCTAAACCCTAAGCCCTAAACCCTAAAAACCCTAAAGTCCTAAAACCCTAAAAACACTAAACGATAAACCCAAAACCCAAACCCCCTAACTCTAAACCTTAAACCCTAACAACCATGAACCCTAAAAACCGTAAAACCGTAAAACCCTAAGCCCTACACCTTAAGCCCTAAACCCTAAAACCCTAAAAACCATAAAACCTTAAAACCCTAAAAACCATAAAACCTTAAAACCCAAAAAACCCAAAAACCCAAAAACCATAAAAATCCTAAACCTTAAAACCCTAAAATCCTAAAATCCTAAAACCCTAAAAACCCAAAAACCCTAAAAATCCTTAGCCCTAAAACCTTAAAACCCGAAAATCCCAAAACCCTAAAACCCTAAGCCCTACACCTGAAGCCCTAAACCCTAAACCTTAAATTTCTAAAATCCTAAAACCCTAAAAACCATAAAACCTTAAAACCCTAAAACCCTAAACCCCTAAAAACCCTAAGACCATAAAAACCCTAAACCCTAAAACCCTAAAACACTAAAACCCTAAAAACCCTTAAAACCCTAAACCCCTAAAACCCTAAAAACCCAAAACCCTAAAACCTTAAAACCCTAAAACCTTAAAAACCGTAAACCGTAAACCCAAAATCCCTAAAAACCCTAAACCCTAAAACCCTAAAACCCTAAAACCCTAAAATCCCTAAAACCCTAAAACCCTAAAATCCCTAAAACCCTAAACCCTAAAACCTTAAAACCCTAACATCCTAAAACCATAAAACCCTAAAAACCCTAAACCCCTAAACCCTAAGACCCTAAAACCCTGAAACCCTAAACCCTAAAAAGGATAAAACCTTAAAAACCCTAAAAACCCTAAAACCCTAAACCCTAAAAACCCTAAAACCCTAAACCCTAAAAAGCCCTAAAACAAGAAACCCTAAAGACCCTAAACAATAAAAGCCCTAGAACCCCAAAACCCTAAAAACCCTAAACCCTAAACCCTAAAACCTAACACCCTAAAAACCCTAAACCTTAAACCCCAAACCCTATAGACCCTAAAATCATAAACCCTAAGCCCTAAACCCTAAAAACCCTAAAGCCCTAAAACCCTAAAAACACTAAACGATAAACCCAAAACCCAAAACCCAAACCCCCTAACTCTAAACCTTAAACCCTAAAAACCATGAACCCTAAAAACCCTAAAAACCGTAAAACCATAAAACCCCAAGCCCTACACCTTAAGCCCTAAACCCTAACACCTTAAATTCCGAAAATCCTAAAACCCTAAAAACCATAAAACCTTAAAACCCTAAAACCCTAAAACCCTAAAAACCCAAAAACCCAAAAACCATAAAAACCCTAAACCTTAAAACCCTAAAAACCTAAAACCATGAAAACCCAAAAGCCCTAAAAACCCAAAAACCCTAAAACCATAAAAACCCTAAAACCTTAAAACCCAAAAATCCTAAAACCCTAAGGCCTAAAACCTTAAAACCCGAAAATCCTAAAACCCTAAAACCCTAAGCCCTACACCCGAAGCCCTAAACCCTAAACCTTAAACCGTAAAACCTTAAATTTCTAAAATCCTAAAACCCTAAAAACCATAAAACCTTAAAACCCTAAAACCCTAAACCCCTAAAAACCCTAAGACCATAAAAACCCTAAACCCTAAAACCCTAAAACACTAAAACCCTAAAAACCCTAAACCCCTAAAACCCTAAAACCCTAAAACCGTAAAAACCCTAAAACCCTAAAACCCTAAAAACCCTAAACCCTAAACCCTAAACCGTAAAACCCTAAAACCAAAGAAACCCCAAACCCTAAAACCTAAAAACCCTTAAATCCTAAAACCCTAAAACCATAAAAACCCTAAAACCTAAAAACCCTTAAATCCTAAAACCCTAAAAACCCTAAAACCACAAAACCCTAAAACCCTAAAAACCCTAAACCCTAAAAACCTAAAAACCATAAAACCATAAAGCCCTAAAGCCCTAAAACCCTAAACCTTAAACCCTAAACTCTAAACACCGTAAAACCGTAAAAACCTAAAAACCCTAAAACCCTAAACCATAAGCCCTAATCCCTAAAACCCTAAAACCTTAAGCCCTAAACCCTAAACCATAACCCCTAAAACCATAAAACCCTAAAATCCGAAAACCCTAAAAACCCTAAAGCCCTAAAACCCTAAAAACACTAAACCATAAACCCAAAACCCAAACCCCTAACTCTAAACCTTAAACCCTAAAAACCCTAAAAACCGTAAAACCGTAAAACCCTAAGCCCTACACCTTAAGCCCTAAACCCTAAAACCTTAAATTCCGAAAATCCTAAAACCCTAAAAGCCCTAAAACCACAAAACACTAAAACCCTAAACCCTAAAACCTTAAAACCCTAAAATCATAAAACCCTAAAAACCATAAAACCGTAAAGCCCTAAAACCCTAAAACCCAAAACCTTAAACCCTAAACTCTAAACACCGTAAAACCGTAAAACCCTAAAAACCCTAAAACCCTAAACCCTAATAACTCTAAAACCCTAAAACCCTAAACCCTAAGCCCTAATCCCTAAAACCCTAAAACCTTAAGCCCTAAACCCTAACCCCTAACCCCTAAAACCATAAAACCCTAAAATCCGAAAACCCTAAAAACCCTAAAACCTTAAAACCCTAAAATCCTAAAACCCTAAACCCCTAAAATCCCTAAAACCATAAAACTCCCTAAAACCCAAAAACCCTAAAACCCTAAAACCCTAAAACCCAAAAAACATAAAACCCTAAAAACCCTAAAACCATAAAACCTGAAAACCCTAAAAACCCTAAACCCTTAAAACCTTAAAACCCTAAAACCCTAAAACCAAAAAACCCTAAACCCTCAAAACCCTCAAAACCCTAAACATTGAAAACACTAAAACCCTAAAAACCGTAAAACCATAAAACCCTAGGCCCTAAACCCTATGCCCTAAACCCTAAAACCCTAATCCTAAAACCTTAAAACCCTAAAACCCTAAAACCTTAATTCCTTAAAACCCTAAACCCTAAGCCCTAAACCCTAAAACCCTAAAAACCATAAACCCTAAACTCTAATAACCCTAAAACCCCAAAAACCCTAAAACCCTAAACGCTAGACCCTAAGCCCTAATCCATAAAAACCCTAAAACCCCAAGCCCTAAACCCTAAAACCTTAAAACCCTAAATCCTAAAACCTTCAAACCCTAAAATCCTAAATCCCTAAAACCCTAAAAACCCTAAAACCCCAAAAACCCTAAACCCTAAAAACCCTAAACCCTAAAACCTTAAAACCCTTAAAACCCCGAAACCCTAAAACCCTAAAACCCTAAAACCGTAAAACCCTAAACCATAAAACCCTAAAAACCCAAAACCCTAAGCCCTAAAACCCTAAAAACCCTAAAACAATAAAACCCTAAAAACCCTAAAACAATAAAACCCTAAAAGCCCTAAAATCCTAAACACTAAAAGCCCTCAAACCCTAAAACCCTAAAACACTAAAACCCCTAAAACACTAAAACCCCAAGCCCTACACCCTAAGCCCTAAACCCTAAACCCTAAAACCCTAAAAACCATGAACCCTTAAAACCCTAAAACCCTAAACCCTAAAACCATAAAACCCTAAAACCCTAAGACAATAAAAACCCTAAACCCTAAAACCTTAAAATCCTAAAATCCTAAAACCGTAAAACCCTAAAAACCCTAAACCCTAAAACCTTAAAACCCTAAAATCCTAAAACCCAAAAACCCTAAAAACCCTAAAACCCTAAAAACCGTAAACCCTAAACCCTAAACTGTAAAAACACTAAAACCATAAAAACCCGAAACCATAAAACCTAAAAACCCTTAAACCATAAAAACCCTAAACCCTAAAACCTAAAAACCCTTAAACCCTAAAACCCAAAAACCCTAAAACCGCAAAACCCTAAAACCCTAAAAACTCTAAACTCTAAAACCTTAATACCCTAAAATACTAAATCCCTGAAACCCTAAAACCGTAAAGCCCTAAAACCCTAAAAACCCTAAACCCTAAACCCTATAAACCCTAAACCGTAAACCCTTAAAACCCTAAAACCATAAAAACTTGAAAACACAAAAACCCTAAAACCCTAAAACCCAAATAAAACCCTAAACCCTAAAGACACTAAAACCATAAAACCCTACACCCCTCAAACCTAAGCCCTAAGCCCACAAAACCCAAAAATCCCAAACCCTAAAACTCTAAAACCTAAAACCCTAAAAACCGTAAAACCCTGAAACCCTAATACCCTAAACCCTAAACCATAAACCCTAAACCCTAAAAACCCTAAAACCCTAAACCCTATACCCTAAGCCCTAAACCCTAAAAGCCCTAAAACCCTAATGCCCTAAAACCTTAAAAAACCTAAAACCCTAAAACCCTAAGCCCTAAACCCTAAAAACCCTAAAACCCTAAGCCCCATACCCTAAGCCCTAAACCCTAAACCCTAAAACCTTTAAACCCTAAAACCCTAAAATCCTAAGCCCCATGCCCTAAACCCTAAAACCTTTAAACACTAAAACCCTAAATCCCTAAAACCCTAAAACCCTAAAAACCGTAAACCCTAAAACTCAAAAACCCTAAAAACCCTAAACCCTAAAACCTTTAAACCCTACAACCCTAAAAACCGTAAAACCATAAAACCGTAAAACCGTAAAAACCCTAAACCCTAAAACCTTGAAACCCTAAAATCCTAAAAACCTAAAAACCCTAAAGCCCTAAAACGCTAAAAACCCTAAACCCTAAACCCGAAACTCTAAAAACCCGAAAACCCGAAAACCCTTAAAAACCCTAAAACTCTAAAACCCTAAAAACCCTTAACCCTAAACTCTAATAACCCTAAAACCCCAAAAACCACAAAACCCTAAAACCTTAAAACCCTAAACCCTAGACCCTAAGCCCTAATCCATAAAAACCCTAAAACCCTAAAAACCCTAAAACCGTAAAACCCTAAGCCTTATACCCTAAGCCCTAAACCCTAAACCCTAAAACCTTAAAACCCTAAACCTTAAACCCTAAAACCCTAAAAACCCTAAAACCCTAAACCCTAAAACCCTTAAAACACTAAAAACCCTACAACCCTAAAAACCCGAAAACCAACAAACCCTAAAACCCTAAACAATAAAACCCTCAAAACCCTAAACCCTAAAACCCCAAGACCCTAAAAACCCTAAAGCCTAAACCCTACACCCTGAAAACACTAAAGCCCAAAAAAACCCTAAAACCCTAAACCCTAAAAACCCTTAAACCCTAAACAAGAAATGCCCTAACACCCTAAAACCGTAAAACCCTAAACCCTAAAACCCTAACACCCTAAAAACCCTAAACCCTATAGAACCGAAAACCCTAAAACCCTAAACCCTAAGCCCTAAACCCTAAAAACCCTAACCATAAAAACACTAAACCATAAACCCAAAACCCCTAACCCTAAACCCTAAACCCTAAAACCCTAAAAACCCTAAACCCTATAACCTTAAATTCCAAAAATCCTTAAACCCTAAAACCGTAAAACCTTCAAACACTAAAACCGTAAAAACACAAAAACCCTAATTCCATAAAAACCCCGAACCCTAAAACCTTAAAACCCTAAAATCCCTAAAACGCTAAAAACTCTTAACCCTAAAACCTTAAAACCCGAAAATCCTAAAACACTAAAACCCTAAGCCTTAGACCCTAAGCCCTAAGCCCTAAACCCTAAACCCTAAAACCTTAAATTCCAAAAAATCCTAAAACCCTAAAATAATAAAAACCCTAAAACCCTAAGACCACAAAAACCATAAAATCCTAAAACCCTAAAACCCTAAAAACCCTAAAACCGTAAAACCATAAAACCCTAAAACCGTAAAAACCCTAAACCCTAAAACCTTGAAACCCTAAAATCCTAAAAACCCTAAAGCCCTAAAACGCTAAAAACCCTAAACCCTAAACCCGAAACTCTAAAAACCCGAAAACCCTAAAAACCCTAAAACTCTAAAACCCTAAAAACCCTTAACCCTAAACCATAAACCCTAAACTCTAATAACCCTAAAACCCCAAAAACCACAAAACACTAAAACCTTAAAACCGTAAACCCTAGACCCTAAGCCCTAATCCATAAAAACCCTGAAACCCTAAAACCCTAAAAACCCTAAAACCCTAAAAACCCTAAAACCCTAAACCCTAAAAACCCTAAGCCCTAAACCCTAAACCCTAAAACCTTAAAACCCTAAAACTTAGACCCTAAAACCCTAAAACCCTAAACCCCAAAACCTTAAAACACTAAAAACCCTAAAACCCTAAAAACCCAAAAACCATAAAACCCTAAAACCCTAAATAATAAAACCCTCAAAACCCTAAACCCCAAGACCCAAAAACCCAAAAACCTTAAAGCCTAAAGCCTAAACCCTACACCCTAAAAATGCTAAAACCCTAAAAAACCCTAAAGCCCTAAACCCTAATAACCCTAAAACAAGAAACCCTAAAAACCCTAAAACCCTAAACCATAAAAGCCCTAAGACCCTAAAACCGTAAAAATCCTAAACCCTAAACCTTAAAACCCTAACACCCTAAAAACCCTAAAACCCTAAACCCTAAGCCCTAAACCCTAAAAACCCTAACCGCAAAAGCATTAAACCCTAAACCCAAAACCCTAAAGCCCTAACCCTAAACCTTAAACCATAAAACCCTAAAAGCCCTAAACCCCCAAAACCATAAACCGTAAACCCTACAACCTTCAATTCCAAAATCGTAAACCCTAAAACACTAAAAACCATAAAACCCTAAAACCGTAAAAACCCTAATTCCATAAAAAACCCTCAACCCTAAAACCTTAAAACCCTAAAACGCTAAAAACCCTAAACCCTAAAACCTTAAAACCCAAAAATCCTAAAACACTAAGCCTTACACCTAAGCCCTAAACCCTAAAACCTTAAATTCAAAATCCTAAAACCCTAAAACCCTAAAACACTAAAAACCCTAAAAACCTAAGACCACAAAAACCATAAACCATAAACCCTAAAACAATAAAACCATAAAACCCTAAAATCGTAAAACCTTAAAACCCTAAAAACCCTAAAACCCTAAAACACTAAAAACTCTAAACCCTAAAACCCTAAAATCCTAAAACCCTAAAAACCGTAAAAACCCTAAAACCCTAAACCCTAAACGGTAAAAACCCTAAACCATAAAACCTAAAAACCCTTAAATCCTAAAACCCTAAACCCTAAAACCTAAAAACCCTTAAATCAAAAAACCCTAAAAACCCTAAAACCACAAAACCCTAAACACTAAACACTAAACCGTAAAAACCCTAAAACCATAAAAACCTTAAACCATAAACCCTAAAAACCCTTAAATCCTAAAACACAAAAACCCTAAAACACTAAAACTCTAAAACCCAAAAACCCTAAACCCTAAAACCATAAAAACCCTAAACTCTAAAACCCTAAAAACCCTAAACCCTAAAAACCCAAAACCCTAAATTCTAAACCCTAAACCCTAAAACCCTACACCCCGAACACTAAACCCTAAACCCTAAAAACCAAAAAATCATGAAACTCAAAGAACCCTAAACCCTAGACCCTAAGCCCTAAACCCTAAAAACCCTAAACCCTAAAGCCCTAAAACCATAAAAAACCTAAAACCCTAAGCCCTAAGCCCTAAACCCTAAACCCAAAAACCTTAAAACCCTAAAATCCTAAAACCCTGAAACCCTAAAAACACTAAAACCCTAAAACCATAAAAACCCTAAACCCTAAAACCTTAAAACCCTAAAACCCAAAAACCCTAAAAACCGTAAAACCCTAAAAACCCTAAAACAATAAAACCCTAAACCATAAAACCCTAAAAACCCTAAACCCTAAAACCCTAGGACCCTAAAACCCTAAAAACCATAAAGCCTAAACCCTAAAAAGGCTAAAACGCTAAAAACCCTAAAAACCCCAAAACCCTAAACCGTAAGCCATAAACCGTAAAACCCTAAAACAAGAAACCTAAAAACCCTAAACCATAAAACCCTAAAACCCTAAAAACCCTAAATCATAAACCCTATAACCCTAACACCCTAAAAACACTTAACCCTAAACCCTATAGACCCTAAAACCCTAAAAGCCCTAAATCCTTAAAACCCTAAAACCCTAAAACTCTAAAACCCAAAAACCCTAAACCCTAAAACCCTAAACCGTAACGCCCACTTGAGGTACGTAGTTACTATTCTTTCTTGCTCTTAGTTGAGTTGGTATCGTGGGTATTATTGTTTGATTAACATTAGTACGAGTGTTGTGTTGAATAATTGCCTTGAAATTGGTTGAAAAACAAGAAGTTCGTCATGATTTCACGGGCGAAGAATAATCGCCGCAAGAGGTGTTGAAGCCACGGGAATGCTGATGCACTCGCAGATGTAGGTTTTCACGCGCGACAGTCCGTTTAAAATGTTTGTTAAGTTTTAGATATTTTCTTCCCTAAGGGCAATTTGACCATTCTACCCCTAATTAGCAGAAAAGTGGGGAGTAAATTGTAAGGAAATTTCAAGGAGAATATGTTAGTAATGGGGGTGTGTTAGTAAGGAATCAAAGGATATGGATGGAATTTCCATAAAAGAGCAAGGGACAAATTGGGAAGAATGAGTTTTAAGAGGTATTAAAAAGGGTTTAGCCTTTGATTGTTCTTCATTCTTCCAATTCCACCGCCTCCTTCATTCTCCTAAACACTCTCAAATTTCCTTCAATCTTTCAAGGATTTCCAAGAGCCTTTTTGAGTAACTTTTTGTGGGGTTTTTAACCTAAAGCTTCCTAAGGTAAGGATTTGTACTTTAGTTGGGAGTTTTTTTTATGTTTTGACTAGAGTCTCATGTTGTGATTGTTGGCTAAGTTGTAGAGGAAAAGCAAGCTTCCAAAGGAAAGGAGAAGTGTTAAAGAAGCCAATTTCTCATAAGGTAAGTAAACTCAACCTAAGTTGAGATTTAAGAACTCTTTTGAGTGGATTGAAATACATATGTGCTTTCTTTAAATTGTTGAATGAGAGAAGTAATTATGTTTGAGTTATGAGTTATGAGAAGTGTGTTATTTGCTTGTTGTTGGGTTGAGTTTGATAGAAGTTGAGGAAGTTTTGAGCAAGCTTATGGAAGTGTTTCTTTGATAGGGAATTTAGGGTTTATGAGGGAGTTTTCTCCCATTTGGTTGATTGAAGAAAACAGAAAAGTTAGAATTAGAGTAGAGTTATTCATGCACATGAGTTGTATGATGAAATGCTCAAGAGAACAATAAGTAAGAGTAGAAAGCCCTAATTGTTGCTATATGTTATAGTTCCCTTTCATAAATGCATTAATGAGTATGAGTCATTGATGTGCATTAATTATGCTTTACTTATGCATTAGAAAAGAGAGTAGAGACTTATGAGTTTAGACTACTCTAAGAGTAGAAAGAAAAGAGAATGAGCACTATAGAGTAAAGCTAGAGTAGTGCTTAATAAGAGAATAGAGTAGGTTGTGTGATGGGGAACCCGTGAGTACGGGTAGAGTATTCCCGCATGTACGCCGCATCGCAAAGCGCCGAATATCGAAAGAGAGTGGTGTAGCCCGTAGTGTACATGGATGAGGGCTATACCCAAGTTTACCCGAGAGATTCTATGCACTCACATGGCCAAAGGTTCCGAATCCATGCATAACCAAGTCCGATCGGCTAGAATGAGTAGAAGTCACCGGGAGTGGGAGCAAGTCCCACCGTGCCTCCTACCGGGATGGGGCCGTGACTTACTAAAAAGGAAGTTAGTATAGAGAAGCTACGAGAAAGAGTAATTAGACAAAGAGTAAAGAAAGAGTTACGGAATAATCGAAGTTTAGGGGTTTACTTATCGAGCCTTGTTTGTGCTCATCCAGCTTGTTCCCTATGTTTTTGCAGTTCTAGATGAAGGACACGCTTGGATGGACATCGGCACACGAAGAGAAATGGCTATACCTGTTCCCTCCTTTTTGATAGTTTTGCATATGTCACAAGCATTGTATAAATTTGTATAAAGAATGCATGTGTTCAATGAAAGAAAAATTTTGGGCCCAACTTTTTATATTAAAGCTACGTGTATTTTCACCGTATATATTTTTTATAAGAATCGAGTCGTTACATTTATGGTATCGTGAGCAAAGATTTTGGGATTTGACAAGTACCATTCTCATCGCCACGATGTCCAATAGCCGATCGTAAGTTAAATTATTTCCTTATGTAGAGTGTTCTTTTAAATTGATCCGATATGATCGCTTTTGTAGATGAGGCGTAGTAACCGTAATAAGGGTAAGAGGGTGATGAATGTGGGAGAATCCTCTAACCCCCGTAACCAAACCCCCTACTCTTGATGTGACATTGATTCAGAATATTGTTCAAGAGGTGTTAGCAGAGAGTCAGGGAGAGTTGCACCCAGAAAGAATCGAGACCCCTAGACGAGGACGGCCCGCAAGACAAGAACGTGAGGGGCCTGTATCCGGAGAGTACCGCATCGAGTTGATCCGGTTCAAGGGCTTGCAAGTCAACACCACCGCCGAGTTTAAGGGCACAAGGGATCCGCTGGAAGCAAGAGTGGTTTAAGTCCGTAGAGCGGATAGTGGCCTTGTTTCCCATGAACGACCGAGAGAGAATTAGATATGCTAGTTTCCTATTTCTGGGAGATGCCCGAATTTGGTGGGAACTAATGGAAGAGACTCACGACTGGCTTTAATGACTTGGGCAGAATTCAAAAGACCTGCTTGAAGCCAAATATCGAACTAAGACCGAGTACATGAAAAAGTCCAAGAGTTCATTAATTTGAAACAGGGACTAGTACTTGAAGGAGTATTCGGTAAAATTCAATTCCCTCGCCCGATTTGCACCCGGATAGTGTACACTCCAAAGGTTGAGGAGGGACAAGTTTGTAACAGGGGTTGAAATCCGATATTGCTCGAGATGTGATGACAGAGCCGAGCCTCCTCATACCTACAAAGAGGCTTTAACAAGGGCGCTTAAGGCGAGATTTATGTGAATAAGCACATCGCCGACGAGTCATCGTTACTGTACTCGTTGAACCATCCCTCGCTGCAGAGGGAGAGGCGATGCATCAAGGAATAGAGAAGTAAGGGTTAAGAAGAAGTTCCAACCCAAGAATAACAGAGGGATTGGCGTAACAAGCGCCCGAATCAAGGGTTGCCCCTTTGTGCCAATGCGGAAGGAACCATTCGGGGAATGTTTAAGGGCTAGAAATGTGTGTTACAGCTGCCACCGGGCATCTCCAAGAAGGATTGTAAAGCTCCGCTTTCCACCCGCACCTGTGGTCCGAGAGGTGCTAATGCCGGAGTTTTTACGGTGGCTCGTGGTGAAGCCGAGGCTACCCATCACCAGAATCGGGTCGGGCCTTGCTATTCCATGTCAGCTTTTATATGCTTTAATTGATTCTGGGGCTACCCATTCTTTTATATCGCATGGGATGATCGAGAGATTAGGTTTGAAACCTAGCAGAGTGAGTCAACCTATTAAGATTGAGTTACCCTGACGGGGTGAGTGTGTTGACTCAAGAAATGTTGTTAGGAGAATCTATAGTGATCCATGGTCGAGAGTTAGCAATGATTTAATAGTCTTTGATATGCCCGACTTTGATGTGATTTTGGGCATGGATTTCCTAGGGAGGTATGGAGTAGAGATCGATTGTCGAAAGAAGAAAGCGAGATATAATCTTGATAAAGGGGATAAATTTAGTTTTGGAGAGGGCCATCGGTTGAGTATGTTAATTAGTAGTGTGAAGGCTAGAAAGATGTTAAGAAAGGGGTGTTCGATATATTGCGCATGTAGTGCAGTGGTGATGTCCCACACCCAGAGATTCTGAAGGTGCCTATAGTTCGAGAGTTTGTGGATGTGTTTCCTAAGATTTACCAGTTTGCCACCGAAAGAGAGGTCGAATTTAGTATCGAACTAGCACTAGGACAGCACCAATATCTAAAGCCCCTTATCGAATGGCTCCCAAGCAGAGCTTCGTGAGTTGAAGAAGCAACTCCAAGAGTCCGTTGGACAAGGGTTTTATCCGACCGAGTTATTCTCCCTGGGAGCCCCAATTTTGTTTGTCAAAAAGAAGGACGGATCGCTTCGATGTGTATTGATTATGAGAGTTGAATAAGGTGACTATGAAGAATAAGTACCCGCTACCCCGAATAGATGATTTGTTCGATCGCTGAAGGGGGCAAAGCAAGATTTTCTAAGATTGACCTCCGAGGTCGTGGTACCATCGTGTTAGAGTGGTCGGGCAAGATGTAGCAAGACTGCTCCGCTCGAGGTATGGGCATTATGAGTTCGTAGTGATGCCGCTTTGGTTTGACAAATGCCCCAAAGAGCTTTTATGGACTTGATGAACCGGGTATTCCATGATTGTTTAGACTGGCCATAGTGGTTTTCATAGACGATATCCCTGGTTTATTCTAAGTCAAGAGAAGAGCATGAGGGACATTTGAGAACCATATCGCAACGGTTGAGAGAAAAGCAGCTTGTATGCTAAGTTTTCAAAATGTGAGTTTTGGCTCGATCGAGTAATATTCTTGGGCCATATCGTATCGGGCGAAGCGGATCTCAGAGATCCGAGTAAAGTGCAAGCAATCCTCGAGTGGCAGAGACCGAGGACAAGAAAAGAGGTCCGAGTTTCTTAGGCTTGGCGGGTTACTACAGACGATTCGTGGAAGGGTTCGCCGCTTAGCCAAACCATTGACAACTCTTACCAAACAAGACTCCTTTTGTATGGTCGAAGCTTGTGAGAAATTTTTTCCAAGAATTGCAAAAGAGGTTAACCACGGCCCCAAAGTTGTTAGTGTTCGCCACAGAGGGTGTAGATTATGACATTTATACGGATGCCTCTTTGCAAGGACTTGGTTCTTGTTAATGCAATTAGGTAGGGTGATAGCTTATGCCTCTCGGCAATTGAAAGATCATGAAATGAGATACCCTACGCATGATTTAGAGTTGGCAAACAGTGGGTCTTTGCCTTGAAGATTTGGAGGCACTACCTCTATGGTGCAAAGAGCAACATCTATACCGATCATAAGAGTTTGAAGTATTTCTTTACTCAAGGAGTTGAATATGAGGCAGAGGAGATGGTTAGAACTGGTTAAAGATTATGAGTGCGAGATCAAATATCAACCGGGAAAGCCAACGTAGTAGCCGATGCCCCGAGTAGAAAAGCCTATTTGTCTCGACTCACTAAGCAAAGAGAATTGATAAGAGTGTGTAGAGAGCAAATTGAAGTGATTCCGGGAGGGATCGCAAGGTTAGAGATTCAAACTACTTTACCTGGGGGAAGTGAAAGAAAAACAAATGGCCGATGAGTGGTGTCGGAAAATAGTTCAACGAGTACTTGGAGGTAAGACAAATGGAGTTTTGCAGTGAGAGACAGGTGCTCTTTTACTTCAGAATCGGTTGTGTATTCCTTCGAACGGTGAGTTGAAGCAAAAATTCTTTTGAGGCTCATGACACACCATACACCGCTTCATCCCGAGCAACTAAGATGTATTAGGACGTAAAGAAAAGCTATTGGTGGACAGTATGAAGAAAGACATTGCAGAGTTCGTAGCTACATGTCTAACTTGTCAACAAGTGAAAGCAGTAACATCAACATGCTGTTGGTTGTTCTTCAGCCATGAGTGTTCCAGAGGAAATGGGAGAGTATTTCAATGGATTTCATCACCGGTCCTCCCTAGAGTCCGAGAGGGTATAATGCTTTATGGGTGATTGTGGATAGGTTAACCAAATCAGCCCATTTTCTTCCAAAGAAAGGAAAGCACTACTACGGATCACCGCCTCATATCTACATTAAGGAAATCGTCAGTTACATGGTGTGCCCAAAACAATAGTGTCCGATAGAGATTCCGGATTTGTCTCACCTTTCCTGGATGAGTTTACAGAGGAACTTGGGTACTAAATTGGCATTCAAGATCGCCTATCATCCTCGACGGATGGCCAAACCGAGAGGACAAATCAGTGCTTGAGGATATGTTGAGAGCCCGTCGTATGGATTATAGAGCATCTTGGCACGAAGTTGTTACCCTTGGTGGAGTTTGCCTACAACAACAGCTTATCACCCACGATTAAGATGGCGCCTTACGAGGCTTTGTATGGCGTACGATGTAGGTCTCCGCTACATTGGGATGAGGTAGGTGAAAAGGATGAGTTAAGTGCAGCCTCTTGGGCCGAGGTGACTCAAAAATTGATAAGATGTGAGACCTGATCGCAGGATGAAGCAAGCCCAAGATCGACAAAAGAGCTATGCCGACTTGAAGAGAAAAGAAGTCGAATTTCAAGTGGGTGATAAAGTGTTTTTGAAAGTTTCCCTTCAAGCGAGTAATGCGCTCTAAGCAAAGGAAAGTTAGCACCGCGATACGTAGGTCCATTTGAAGTCTTGCAACGGTAGGAAAGGTGGCCTACTGATTGGCACTACCGCCTAGTATGGATAGGGTGCATGATGTCTTTCATGTCTCGATGCTACGGAAATACGTAAGTGATCCCCTCCATATCTTGAGTGTAGGACGTTGAAGTGACAGAGAACCTAGTATATGAAGAACGCCCAGCCTGCATCTTATATCGGAAGGGTTAAAGAGCTCGAACAAGAGTGTTCCGTTAGTGAAGATCCTATGGAGGAATCACAAAGTGGAAGAGGCCACTTGGGAGGTAGAACGGGACATGCGTAATCGCCTCCCAGAGTTATTTGTTTGAATTTTGGGGACAAAATTCTTTTTAAGGGGGTGGGGGAGAATTGTAACGCCCACTTGAGGTAACGTAGTTACCGTTTCTTTCTGTTCTCTTAGTTGAGTTGGTATCGTGGTATTATTGTTTGATTAACATTAGTACGAAAGTGTTGTGTTGAATAATTGCCTTGAAATTGGTTGAAAAACGTAAGAAGTTCAAGGTCACATACTTCACGGGCGAAGAATAATTCGCCGCAAGAGGTGTTGAAGCCTACGGGAAGTCAGGCCGACAGCCTACCGCGACGACAAGTTTCTTTCGCAGCGCAGTCGCTTTAAAAATGTTTGTTAAGTTTTAGATATTTTCTTCCCTAAGGGCAATTTGACCATTCTACCCCCTAATTAGCAGAAAAGTGGGGAGTAAATTGTAAGGAAATTTCAAGGAGAATATGTTAGTAATGGGGGTGTGTTAGTAAGGAATCAAAGGATATGGATGGAATTTCCATAAAAGAGCAAGGGACAAATTGGGAAGAATGAGTTTTAAGAGGTATTAAAAAGGGTTTAGCCTTTGATTGTTCTTCATTCTTCCAATTCCACCGCCTCCTTCATTCTCCTAAACTCTCTCAAATTTCCTTCAATCTTTCAAGGATTTCCAAGAGCCTTTTTTGAGTAACTTTTGTGGGGTTTTTAACCTAAAGCTTCCTAAGGTAAGGATTTGTACTTTAGTTGGGAGTTTTTTTTATGTTTTGACTAGAGTCTCATGTTGTGATTGTTGGCTAAGTTGTAGAGGAAAAGCAAGCTTCCAAAGGAAAGGAGAAGTGTTAAAGAAGCCAATTTCTCATAAGGTAAGTAAACTCAACCTAAGTTGAGATTTAAGAACTCTTTTGAGTGGATTGAAATACATATGTGCTTTCTTTAAATTGTTGAATGAGAGAAGTAATTATGTTTGAGTTATGAGTTATGAGAAGTGTGTTATTTGCTTGTTGTTGGATTGAGTTTGATAGAAGTTGGAGGAAGTTTTGAGCAAGCTTTATGGAAGTGTTTCTCTTTGATAGGGAATTTAGGGTTTATGAGGGAGTTTTCTCCCATTTGGTTGATTGAAGAAAACAGAAAAGTTAGAATTAGAGTAGAGTTATTCATGCACATGAGTTGTATGATGAAATGCTCAAGAGAACAATAAGTAAGAGTAGAAAGCCCTAATTGTTGCTATATGTTATAGTTCCCTTTCATAAATGCATTAATGAGTATGAGTCATTGATGTGCATTAATTATGCTTTACTTATGCATTAGAAAAGAGAGTAGAGACTTATGAGTTTAGACTACTCTAAGAGTAGAAAGAAAAGAGAATGAGCACTATAGAGTAAAGCTAGAGTAAAGTGCTTAATAAGAGAATAGAGTAGGTTGTGTGATGGGGAACCCGTGAGTACGGGTAGAGTATTCCCGCATGTACGCCGCATCAAGCAAAGCGCCGAATATCGTAAAGAGTGGTGTAGCCCGTAGTGTACATGGATGAGGGCTATACCCAAGTTTACCCGAGAGATTCTATGCACTCACATGGCCAAAGGTTCCGAATCCATGCATAACCAAGTCCGATCGGCTAGAATGAGTAGAAGTCACCGGGAGTGGGAGCAAGTCCCTGCCCGTGCCTCCTACCGATGGGGGCCGTGACTTACTAGAAAGGAAGTTAGTATAGAGAAGCTACGAGAAAGAGTAATTAGACAAAGGAGTAAAGAAAGAGTTACGGAATAATCGAAGTTTAGGGGTTTACTTACCGAGCCTTGTTTGTGCTCATCCAGCTTGTTCCCTATGTTTTTGCAGTTCTAGATGAAGGACACAGCTTGGATGGACATCGGCACACGAAGAGAAATGGCTACACCGTCCCTCCTTTTTGATAGTTTTGCATATGTCACAAGCATTGTATAAATTTGTATAAAGAATGCATGTGTTCAATGAAAGAAAAATTTTGGGCCCAACTTTTTATATTAAAGCTACGTGTATTTTCACCGTACATATTTTTATAAGAATCAAGTCGTTACATAAACCCCAAGCCCTAAACCCTAAAACCCTAAAAACCCTAAACTCCAAAACCCTAAAAACCCTAAACCCTAAAGCCTAAAGCCCTAAACCCTAAAGACCCTAAAACCCTAAAAACCATAAAACCCTACGCCCGAACACTAAGCCCTAAACCCTAAAAACCAAAAAATCCCTAAACTCAAAAACCCTAAACCCTAGACCCTATGCCCTAAACCCTAAAAACCCTAAACCCGAAAGCCCTAAAACCTTAAAAACCTAAAACCATAAGCCCTAAACCCTAAACCCTAAACCCTAAACCCGAAAACCTTAAAACCCTAAAATTTAAAACCCTAAAACCCTAAAAACACCCTAAAACCCAAAAACCATAAAACCCTAAAACCCATAAAACCCTAAACCCTCCCTAAAACCCTAAAACCATAAAACCCTAAAACCATAAAACCCTAAACCCAAAAACCCTAAGACCCTAAAAGCCTAAAACCCGTAAAGCCTAAAACCCTAAAACCCTAAAAACCCTAAAACCCTAAACCCTAAAAACCCTAAAACCCTAAAAACCCTAAACCATAAACCCTAAAACCCCTAAAACCCTAAAAACCCTAAACCATAAACCCTAACACCCTAAAACCCCTAAACCCTAAACCCTAAACCCATATAGACCCTAAAACCCTAAGCCTTACAAAGATAGGGCATATACACCGCTTTACTCAATTTTTTTCACTACAAGAATGGGTCTCGATTTTGGTGAATCGAGACTAGTTTTGGATCTTTATTTTGTTTTTTGGTATAATCAATACTATGTTTATAGAGCCAACAGAGTCGATCTCACCAAAACCCGATGACAAAACGAGCAAAGCAAAGATAGTGGCCTATACGACGCTTTACTCGGCTTTTTTCAAACCAACTAGTAATGGGTCTCGATTTTGGTGAATCGAGCACTAGTTTTGGATCTTTTTGTTTTTGGTATAATCAATACTATGTTTATAGAGCCAACAGAGTCGATCTCGCCGAAAACCTGATGACAAAACGAGCGAAAGTTGCATAGGGCCTATACGCCTGTTTTACTGCTTTTTTCACCACCAAGAATGGGTCTCGATTTTGGCTAATCGAGCACTAGTTTTGGATCTTTTTGTTTTTGGTATAATCAATACTATGTTTATAGAGCCAACAGAGTCGATCTCGTTGAAAACCTGATGACAAAACGAGCGTAAAGCAGATAGGCCTATACGCCATTTTACTCAGTTTTTTCAGCCACCAGTAATGGGTCTCGATTTTGGCTGAATCGAGCACTAGTTTTGGATCTTTTTGTTTTTGGTATAATCAATACTATGTTTATAGAGCCAACAGAGTCGATCTCACCAAAAACCTGATGACAAAACGAGCGTAAAGCCGCATGTGGCCTATACGCCGTTTTACTCGTTTTTCTTTTTCACCACCAAGAATGGGTCTCGATTTTGGCTGAATCGAGCACTAGTTTTGGATCTTTTTGTTTTTGGTATAATCAATACTATGTTTATAGAGCCAACAGAGTCGATCTCGCCAAAAACCTGATGACAAAACGAGCAGAAACCCCCATAGGGCCTATACGCCGTTTTACTCAGTTTTTTCTTTTTTCAGCCACCAGTAATGGGTCTCGATTTTGGCTGAATCGAGCACTAGTTTTGGATCTTTTTGTTTTTGGTATAATCAATACTATGTTTATAGAGCCAACAGAGTCGATCTCGCCAAAAACCTGATGACAAAACGAGCAGAAAGCCGCATAGGGCCTATACGCCGTTTTACTCAGTTTTTTCAGCCACCAGTAATGGGTCTCGATTTTGGCTGAATCGAGCACTAGTTTTGGATCTTTTTGTTTTTGGTATAATCAATACTATGTTTATACAGCCAACAGAGTCGATCTCACCAAAAACCCTCCCGATGACAAAACGAGCGCACATAGGCCTATACGCCGTTTTACTCAGTTTTTTCAGCCACCAGTAATGGGTCTCGATTTTGGCTGAATCGAGCACTAGTTTTGGATCTTTTTGTTTTTGGTATAATCAATACTATGTTTATACAGCCAACAGAGTCGATCTCATTGAAAACCTGATGACAAAACGAGCAGAAAGCCGCATAGGGCCTATACGCCGTTTTACTCAGTTTTTTCAGCCACCAGTAATGGGTCTCGATTTTGGCTGAATCGAGCACTAGTTTTGGATCTTTTTGTTTTTGGTATAATCAATACTATGTTTATAGAGCCAACAGAGTCGATCTCATTAAAAACCTGATGACAAAACGAGTAGAAACCGCATAGGGCCTATACGCCGTTTTACTCAGTTTTTTCAGCCACCAGTAATGGGTCTCGATTTTGGCTGAATCGAGCACTAGTTTTGGATCTTTTTGTTTTTTGGTATAATCAATACTATGTTTATAGAGCCAACAGAGTCGATCTCATTGAAAACCTGATGACAAAACGAGCAGAAGCATAGGGCCTATACGCCGTTTTACTCGGCTTTTTTCTTCACCACAGAATGGGTCTCGATTTTGGTGAATCGAGCACTAGTTTTGGATCTTTTTGTTTTTGGTATAATCAATACTATGTTTATAGAGCCAACAGAGTCGATCTCACCAAAACCCGATGACAAAACGAAAGCGTAAACCCCCATGTGGCCTATACTGCTTTTATTCATTTTTCTTTTTTCACCACCAGCAATGGGTCTCGATTTTGGCTGAATCGAGCACTAGTTTTGGATCTTTTTGTTTTTGGTATAATCAATACTATGTTTAGAGAGCCAACGAGTCGATCTCATTAAAACCTCCCGATGACAAAACGAGCGTAAAGTCGACAGAGGCCTATACGCCATTTTACTGGGCTTTTTTCGCCACTAGTAATGGGTCTCGATTTTGGCTGAATCGAGCACTAGTTTTGGATCTTTTTGTTTTTGGTATAATCAATACTATGTTTATAGAGCCAACAGAGTCGATCTCGCCAAAACCCGATGACAAAACGAGTGTGCCGCATGGCCTATACGCCTGCTTTATCGGGGGCGGGGGCCATAAGAACCTCTCATTTTGGCTAATAGCACTAGTTTTGGATCTTTTTGTTTTTGGTATAATACTATGTTTATACAGCCAACAGTCGATCTCCTTAAAACCTGATGACAAAACGAGCGAAAGCCGTATGGGCCTATACGCCGTTTACTGCTTTTTTGCCACGCAATCGATTTTGGCAATCCACGAGCACTAGTTTTGGATCTTTTTGTTTTTGGTATAACACATGTTTATACAGCCAACAGTCGATCTCGCAAAACCCTCGACAAAACGAAAGTAAAGCCGCATAGAGGCCTATACGCCTGCTTTACTCGCTTTTTTCACCAGAATGGTCGATTTGGCCTCGAGCACTAGTTTTCCGGATCTTTTTTGTATAATCAATACTATGTTTATACAGCCAACAAAGTCGATAAAACTCCCGACGACAAAACGAGTAAAGCCGATGAGCCTATAGTGCTTTACTAGCTTTTTTCGTCCACCGAATGGTGGAGTCGATTTTGGCAATTGTAACAACTATCAAAACTGTACAATGCATGCATAATAACAATAGAAAATTGGGCCCAAAACTTTTCTTTTTCATTAGTAAGCATGTGTCTTTTTATACATAAAGAGTAATCGTTTACAAAAAAATGTATTTTAAAAGACAAAACAGGGAAACAAGTGTAGCTATTCTCTTCGCTTTGCCGACGCCTCCGATCGCATCACCTAGAACCTCCGCATCCACAAAGGAAAATAACGGGGTGAGCACAAAATAATGCCTCAGTGTAAGACTCTCTCTATCCGTCTCCCCGTATGAATAACTTTTAATTCTTTCCTTATGCTATTTCGCATTCTCGCTTCGCTCCTAGTAATATCATGGCCTCATCTTACCGTGGAGGTACGGCCGGATGGAGTTCACACGAAGACCATCTCACTCTATGGCTATCGAGTGGAATTCACACAGCACCAACCCGTTCTTAGTGACTACCGAGTGAGGATCACAAAGCACCAACTCGGTTCTTTCTAACTATCGGGTGGAGGTCACCTAGCACCTACCCGTTCCTCATGGATTTTGGGTAACGATCACCAAGCATTTACCCGTCTCTAGTCACTATCGGGTGATGGTCACAAAGCATCAACCCGCTTCTACTAGCCGTTGGATGATGATCACAAAGCATCAACCTACATATCTCTTAACTAACCGGGTAGTGGTCACAAAGCATCTACCCATTTCTACTACTTCATCGGGTGACGACCACAAAGCGCCGACCCATCTCTCTAAGGGCTATTCGGGATGATGATCACAAAGCATCAATCCGATTCCCATAACAATGGGTGATGATCACAAAGCATCAATCCGATTCCCATAATAAATGGGTGATGATCACAAAGCATCATCCCAACTATACTACTCTTCTAATTCACTCTATTGTAGCATTTTTTCAATGCTCTCTACCCTTAGAGTAATTTTACCCACTAAGCTCTCTACTCATAGGGTAATTGCATAAACCATTTCCTTACACTTTCTTAGGTCACTTTTCAATGCACAATTAGTGCCTATGGATGGTTCATCACTACTAATGCACTTATGAATTGCCAACATGCAATGTTACAAGAATTAAGGTTCATTTCTCATACTCAAACCTCTATTAGGCATTTCATCAAACAACTCATGTGCACTATGAAACTCTATCATAGCCAATGATTCTAAAACTTTTCTTAACCATCCAAAATGGGGAAAAACCCCTTCACAAAGCCATAAAACCCGCCATAGAAAACACTTCCAAAAAAGGGGATCCATAATACCCCTTAAATTCCATCTCAACTACCTTGCTAAACCAACAACCCATTTCTCAAATTTGCAAGGTATAAACAATCACAAAGCATAGAAATCTCTATTTAATCCTTCATACATGCTATATTACA
>CM047749.1:39577531-39645044 GCA_026225825.1 Pistacia integerrima
GATTCTAGAATTGCAGTTGAGGAAAGTGCAAAAGGAACCTCCACTTCTGTGCCTATTCCTAAAATTGATCCCTCCAATAGGGAGAAAGAATCTGAAGATGTGGACCCCCTTGTTGTCTCTCAAACTGAAGAAAATGCTCATGATGTGGACACTTCTGCTCCTGTGTCCACTTCTGCAGTTGATCCTCTTTTAAGCTTCTGTAACTGTTAAGACTTGTGTTAAATCTATTGGTAGGAAGCCCTCCACCGGAAGATCTTCTAGACTCAAAAGTTCATCATTGATGATCAAAGAGGGGAGATGATGTTGATTGTTGTTGTTGGCCAAGAACAAGATGCCAAGACTTTATTTTTTGAATTGTTTTATTATTGTGTTCTTTTGTTTTTCTATTGACTATCTTTTATTGTGATCACTGTTGTTAATTTCTATGTGATCACACTTTAAGGTTTTTTTTTTTTTTTTTTTTTAATGCAAAACTCTATAGAACCTTTTATGGATGTTTTCTTGTGATTTTTTTTTTTTTTGGTTGCTTCTTTTTATGCTAATGTTGCTAATGTTCAGTTGGTTCTTTGCATGAGTTATGTTTTATTGCTAATCCCTCCCCTTGCTGTGCTGATTCTCTTGAATGTCATGTTGATCTGCCTCAATTGGAAATCCTTTGGTAACTTCTTTCTTGACTTATGTTTTGCTTAGGGGGAGTTTATTATTGAAGGGGAGTAGTTTTGTTCTTAAATTGTTTTTCCAATCTCTTATTTTGAAAAATGTTTTTCTTTTGTTGTCTAAGAATTGTGCTTTGATCATAAGTGACAAAAGGGGAGATTGTTAGTGTTTTTGTCACCTTATGATCCTGTTTTGAGTCTTGCACTATTTTTTCCTTCTGTCATTGTGGGCACACTTGCTAAAGTTTAACACTTTCACAAGTGTGAGCACTTTAGCATATGTGTGCTCACAATGCTTCTGGCAAATATTTCCCCTTAATCTCACTTCACACACTTGTTTTACATTTTGGATAATATTATTCCTTGTTGATATTTTGATTTGTTCTTTTACACTTGTCCACTTTTTATTTGCTGTGTGAGAAAAGAAATATTGCTTTTGTCTATGGTCCCAAATTTCTTGTGCAAAAAGAAAAACACAAAAGTTAATATTTAAATTTTTTGTCCCCCAACCCTTGATGCATTGATCTCTTTATATTAACTCATTTTTTGAATTTTTCTTCAAGGAATATGATCACATCTGTTTTCCTCTCTAAATATTCTCTGAGGTTCTCATTTTGGTTAAGGTTTCTTACTATGCTTTGGGAGGCTTAGAATTACCTTCTTCACTTGTCCTTGTGTGAGATCTTTGGATGTTGTTTCCACTGTGATGAGAGCTTGTGTGTAAGTTGTTGTCCTGTCTTCATTGTTGAATCTTGAGAGGAGCTCTTCTTCAACATGATGTTGTTGTGTTCATGAAGCTTGCTGTGAGGACTTTAAGTTCAACCAAAGAAGATAGCGTTGTTGTGTAGAAAACATGAGTGTTTTACAACTTTGGTTATCTTGCTTGGTATTTGAACTCATAAGTATTTCATAGTGAATTTGCTTCCTCTGGACGTGGTCCCATGGATGTAGGCTTGATGCTGAATCATGTAAAAATGAGCGTGTTCTTTACTTGTTTTGATGTATGTTTTAATTAAGTTTTTCAAAACTCATTTGCATTAAAAATTGAACAATCAACTCATTCCACATAAATTTGAAACACTTGGTAATACCTTAAAACTTTCAGATTATAATTCACTTTGATTCCTTAATTGTTGAAGATCCTTTTGGGAGGTGTTATTGAGAACTTAAAATTTAAACAACTATCTTCCTTTCAACGATCACATGAAGTCGTGATGTCTTGTATTTGAATCTTATAAAGTGGTCATTTAATATATTTGTGATTTACCTGATTCATTGGATTTGTAGAATGTTTAATGAAAGCTATGTGTTAAGAATCAAGTTGGTACACGAGAGGTAGTTTAGTTAGTTAAGAATTTGTTATGTTGAGATGTAATTAGTTAAAGTTGTTAGTTGACATTTATAAGTTTATATTTGTGTATATACAACAATGTAACAGACTCTTCTATGAATGAGAATTCATTTTTTCATTCTTCTTAAGATTCTCTCCTAATTCTTTCTTTTCAATTTACTTGTCCCCGAATTAACATGGTATTAGAGCACGATTTTAGGGCCTGAAGATTCTGAAGATTCATAGAAAACTTCACTCGCTCACAATAATTTTCGCTATTCATCAGCTTTCTTCTACTCGCTTTCGCTTGGCTTCTCTTCTAGATTTCGTTTTCTCGAAGATCCTTTTCTGATCTCCTTTTCTTCGATCAAGAAATTATCATCTTCCTTCGATCAAAATGGCAGCTACTAGTACAGATGGAGAAATGTAGTCTTCTTCGAATAATTCAAATGATCAATCAAGTTCATCAATCAACTTTAGTCATCAACTTTACCTGCATCCTTTTGACACTCTAGGTGCTATTCTTGTTTCTTTTCAATTGATTAGTGTGGATAATTACTCATTATGGAGTAGATCTATGAGAATAGCACTATTAGCTAAAGATAAAATTGGATTTATTGATGGAACTTGCACAAAGGATAGTTTTCCAACTAGCTTGCACAATCAGTGGGATAGGTGTAATGTTATAGTTCTCTCTTGGATCATGAATTCTGTTACAAAAGAACTTCTAAGTGGCATTGTTTATGCTTCAAGTGCACATTTAGTATGGAAAGACTTAAAAGAAAGATTTGATAAAGTGAATGGATCTAGAGTTTTCCAGTTGCATAGAGAAATTGTCACCTTAGTGCAAGGAACTTCATCTATTTCCACTTATTTCTCTAAACTAAAATTGTTATGGGATGAATATTCGTCTATTGTCTAACTTCCTTCATGTGAGTGTTCTATATCAAAAGTTTATGTAGATCACATGCAGAATCAAAAGTTGATCCAATTCTTGATGGGTTTAAATGAATCTTACTTGCATGCTAGAAGCCAAATTCTCATGATGCAACCCTTACCATCAATTAACCAAGCCTATTCTATGCTCGTTAATGAAGAAAGCCAGAGGAATTTAATAATGCTGCTACTGTTGAATCCTCATCTGAGCCAACAATACTTTTTTCATCATCAAACCAGTAATCAGCTAAATCTAAGAAGAATTGGAATATAACTTGTGAACATTGTCATGTGTAGGGACACAAAAAGGATAATTGTTACATGCTCGTTGGCTACCCTGCTAACTTTAAATTCACCATAAGAAAGAATTTTACTCAGTCTTCAGCAAATAATGTTACCACTACTGAGTCATCCGATCACAATAGTTCTGCAGCCACTTCAAATAGTACTCAAGTAGCTCTAATCTTCTCTAAAGAGTAGTATGCAGAGATATTGAAATTGTTTCAAAGGGAACCTTCATTACCTTCAAATGATGCACATGTCAATATGGTAGGTATTCACACTTATTTTTCATCCTTAGATCATAGAGTCTGGTAGATATTAGACACAGGTGCCAGTCACCATATGACAGCTTCTTTAAACACCCTAAACAAATTGATTGGGGTAGTTTCTCCTTCTACAGTTAGATTACCTAATGGACATCATTCAACTGTGACACATATTGGATCTTTTAACATTGGTCCAGATCAGAACCTGACTAATGTGTTATTTGTGCCAGATTTCAAGTTTAATTTGATCTCTATATCAAAGCTCACCAAAGACTTATCTTGCTTTGTCAGTTTCTATCCTGATTTTTGCATATTTCAGGGCCTCTCCAATGGCAAAATACTGGGGATTGGTAAAGAATCAGTGATGCGTGTTTACTACAACATGCAAAACTAGCAAGTGCACTAGTCGCTCAAGTAATAGAGTGATGGGTAGGATATCGTTCCCACGAGGACTGGTAGCAAAGCACTAAGTTTCCTAACGTTAACAAGTTGAAGCAATCGAATATCTTGGATTGGTGGGAGCAAATTGTAATTGAAAGAAAACAAAAATAAAATTTAACAAAGAATTAATTCTTAAATAAGAAAGCAATTGAAACACAGAATATCAATTTAAGTAAAACGGGTAGGGTTTTGACTTCGTTTGGATTTTTATGGGTTAAACCTAAGAGTTACACTATTTTCACATTCACGTGCAACGGTTGTAAATCGGATTCACTAATATGTTAACATACCCTCTCGGGCTATGTTTTCCTATTCATCCTTATTAACATTCCGCACCCAACAAATTGAAGGTTAATAATTCTAAAATCATGAAGCACAAGAATCCTAAATTGATTTCATTAATTCTTGAATCTATCTCTAGCATCCAATACTATAATGGTTATTACCCAAGAAGCTTAACATGAATTATTTCTCAATCTCATCATGTTCATCACATACAGCATTTAAATTTAGAGTAACACACAACCAAAGCTTATTCACATGGAAATAACACAATCAAATACTTAACCCATTTCAATTCCAAACTACAATCAAAACCCTAACCCATAGAAGATTAGTTCATAGCTAAATTAACAATACAAAAACGAAAAATAGAAATAAACAAGTTAAACATAATGAAACTGAGATGAAAGATAAGAAATCTCCCCAAAAGATGAATCTTCTAGTCAAAATCTGAATCTTTCCTTGAACAATCCGAAAAACTCAAGCTTTTTCTCTAAGGAAAATGTAAAAGACGGCTAAACCTAACAGCTCAAGCCCCTTTCGCAAAAAGTTAAGTTTTTCTTTTATACTTAGTCCAAAAACCCAGTAAAAAACACGCACACACGAAACTGTGCGTTTACAAAACTGAAATATTTGACTGTCGCCGCGGCGAAGAATGAAAAATTCCAACTCGTCTCTGCCTAACTTCGCCGCGGCGAAGACAATTTCTTCGCCGGGGCGAAGCTCCTTCAAAAGTTCTGAAATTTACAGAACTGCCACTGCTTGCATCTTCGTTCGATTCTTCGATTTTCGGCTCTCTTCCTTGGAAACAAGCTTCATCGTGCGTTGTCCTGCTCCGAACTCTCCTATCTTCTCAAATCCGCCTTCCAAGAGTCAAAACTATCCAATTTTGTCTTTATTCGTACAAAAAGTCCATTTTAACCTTAAACACGAAAAGTAAAGAATTAAGCACCAATTCAGGTAAAAATGCACTAGAAAGTACCTCAAATCCGACAAAAAGATCAAATAAAAACTGTATAATTTACGGATTATCAATCAGAGGGTCTCTACTTCTTCATGCCTTCTCATGCATCAATGGCTAGTACTTTTGCTTTGAATAAAACTTTGCCTGTTTCTTGTTCAGGGGCTAAGCTTCACCTTTGGCATAAACGTCTTGGCCATGTGCCATATGCAAAACTGAAATATTTTTCTAGAATAAAAACCTTTAAATCTGATGATGTTGATTCTCATTGTGATATTTGTCCTCTTGCCAAACATGTAAGAAAGCCTTTTCCTATTAGCACCACAAGAGCTCCTACATGTTTTCATCTGCTGCATATTGATGTATGGGGACCCTATCATAATCCCACACATAATCATCATAAATTCTTTCTTACAATAGTTGATGATCACTCTCGGATTACTTGGGTTTTTCTCATGACACATAAGCATGAAGTTATAGTTCATCTTAAGAGCTTTCTTACTCTTATCAAGAATCAGTTTTCAATTTGTGTTAAGTATATTTGAACATATAATGGCTTAGAGTTTCTCAACTCTCAATGCACTGCACTCTTCACTTCATTTCGGATTATTCACCAGAAAACTTGTGTCTACACTCCCCAGCAAAATGGGGTAGTAGAAAGGAAGCATAGGCAGTTGCTTAGTGTTGCTAGAGTCTGGAGATTTTAGGCCTCCATTCCAATTAGATATTGGGGAGAATGCATACTCACAGCTTGCTATATCATAAATAGACTTCCTACTTATGTGCTCCAGGGCAGTTCACCTTATGAAATTCTATTTGGTTCTCCTCCTTCTATTGATCACTTCAAGGTGTTTGGGTGCTTAGCATATGCTTCTAATGTGAGCTCTAGAGATAAATTTGGATTCAAGGCTGTGCCATAAGTTTTTATGGGATATTCTTCAACACAAAAGGGTTACAAGTTACTAAGCCTACAAGATTTCAGCTTTTTTGTCAATCAAGATGTCAGATTTCTTGAGCACATATTTCCCTTTCAGTTCCAGCAACATTCTCATGTTCCATTATTTCCAAACGATCCTTTCACTACTATATTTTCAGATGACTTACATTATGCTTCTGTCAATCCTGAAACTTCTGCTCCACCATCACCAGATTCACATTTCAATCCTGATCCTTCTGCTGGTCCTGATCCTGATGCTCCTTTAATTGACCCTACATCAACATCATCCCCAGCTCTAGTGCCTGCTCCTTCAGATATCAGAAGGTCTACTAGATCACACAAACCTCTAATTTCGTTGCAGGATTATGTTACACCTTCAGCCCATTACTCTATTTCAAATGTTGTTTTCTATGATCATCTCTCTCCTTATTACAGGTGTTTCTTATCTTCCATCTCTCGAATCAAAGAACCTGTTTCCTTTGCTGAAGCTTCTTAGGATCCTAATTGGATTACTGCTATGCAAACATAGATCAATGCATTAGAAGCTAACAAGACTTGGCAGCTTGTTCCTCTCCCAGCAGGATAGAAGCCTATTTGCTGCAAATGGCTCTACAAAGTCAAATACAATTTTGATGGAACTTTAGAAAGATACAAAGCCAGGCTTGTGGCCAAGGGCTACAACCAACAAGCTGGCATTGATTACACAAAGACCTTTTCCTCGGTGGCAAAATGGTCACAGTTAGATCAGTTCTTGCATTAGCTTTGATTCATGCTTGGCCACTCTTCCAACTTGATGTGTTTAATGCTTTCTTGCAAGGAGATCTTCATGAAGAGGTTTACATGTCTTTACCTCAAGGATTTGGCACTCAGGGGGAGAATCACATGGTCTGTAGATTGCTCAAATCCTTGTATGGATTGAAGCAAGCAAGTAGACAATGGAATCACAAACTTACTAAAGCTTTGATAAAAAATGGCTACTTGTAGAGTAAATATGATTAATCATTATTCACCAAACGAGAAGGAAGTAACATGGTCATTATGCTTGTCTATGTTGATGACATTTTGATAACAGGAAGTTGCATTAAAATGATAGATCAGTTAAAGGTTATTCTGCAATATAATTTTAAAATCAAGGACCTTGGTCATCTTAGATATTTTCTTGGAATTGAGGTTGCTAGGTCCTCTAAAGGGATTGTTTTGAACCAAAGAAAATATGCACTTGAGTTGATTTTGGAGGCCTGGATTATCTGCTGCGAAGCCTGCTGACACCCCTCTTGAGTAGAATTTAAAACTGACTTCATATGAGTTTGATCAAAAGTTTCCACCAGATGAAAAGGATGAGTTGCTAATAGATCATAGCATGTTTAGGAGAATGGTGGGAAGGTTGTTGTATCTAATCATGACTAGGCCTGATATTTCATTTGTTGTCCAGACTTTAAGTCAACATATGCAAACTCCTAAACAATCACATCTCGAAGCAGCATTGAGAGTTATAAGATATGTGAAGAAGGAACCAACTCTTAGGTTGCTTATGTCTGCAAAACGTACAAAAGAATTGGTTGCGATTCGTGATTTAGATTGGGGCCTCTTGTCTTGTTAGTAGGAAATCGATGTCAGAATTCTTGTATTAAGATAAATTCCCATTACGTGTTGGAAATCAAAGAAGAAAATACCATAGCAAGATCATCTGCATAAGCAGAGTATAGAAGTATGGCTAGAACTGTTGCAGAGTTGATGTGGTTAACTGGTTTACTTAAAGAGCTTGATGTTGAAGCCAAGATTCCAACGTTACTTTACTGTGATAACAAATCAGCTTTGCAAATTGTAGCAAATCCCATGTTTCATGAAAGAACAAAACACATAGAAATAGATTGCCACTTCATAAGGGAGAAAATTCAAAGTGGCTTGATAGTTACAAAGTACATACCTATTGGAAAGCAATTAGCAGATGTAATGACAAAAGGATTGGGAAGGTTACAACATGAAAAACTTTTGTCTAAGCTATGCTTGAAAAAATATTCATAAGATGCCAACTTGAGGGGGGTGTTAAGAATCAAGTTGGTACACAAGAGGTAGTTTAGTTAGTTAAGAATTTGTTATGCTGAGCTGTAATTAGTTAAAGTTGTTAGTTGACAGTTATAAGTTTATATTTGTGTATATACAACAATGTAACAGACTCTTCTATGAATGAGAATTCATTTTTCCATTCTTCTTAGGATTCTCTCGTAATTCTTTCTTTTCAGTTTACTTGTCCCCAAATTAACACTATGAATTAATTAAGGTGGGTGCAAGACACCTCGGTTATTAAAAAATAAAAAAATAAATAAAACCTGTCCAAATTAAATAATCAACTACTTAGTGAAATAATTTTACTTGCATGGTACAGAATAGTATAACCATTTACATAAGAGTATACGTATAAAATATCCATTGTCACCATCAAACACTCTACCAAACTTTGGTCATCGACTCATCATCACTCCTCTCGTCACCATTCTACTTTACCTTTCTTGTTTTGGCTTCATATATATATATATATATATCAAAGTCACCTTACTTATCGTCCTTCTTTCTAGTGCTCAAGACTCATATTTACACAATCCTCTTGCTTCCTCAATTAGCCTTTGAAGATGACGGAAGTGGTTGAAGATATTGTGATTGTGGGAGCTGGAATTGCAGGCCTCACTACATCTTTAGGATTTCACAGGTAAGTACCAGTACAAGTGTGCATGTTTATATAGGTAACTAAATATCTCTGTATATATTTGACAAGTTCTTTTATTGCAGGCTGGGGATCAGGAGCTTAGTATTGGAATCATCGAGAGTTTGAAGGTCTCAGGGATCGCAATTTTATTATGGACTAATGCTTGGAAGGCTTTGGATGTTGTTGGAATTGTTGACTCTCTTCGCCAACAAAGATCAACTCATTGATAGGTATCTTAATTATTGTACCTCACCCTGCTTACTAATACTGCTACATGCATGTATACCATGGGTAAATATCACTACAAATGAAAAATGTTTCCTATGTGATGAACTTTATTTACTAGAAAACAAATAAATGCGTTTTCGTGCTTTGATCTCATCAAAATTTTGCATTTTAGTGGTTTTAAAGTATTTGTAACTGTCGTTCTCTTCATTCTTCATTAATGTATAATTCCCTTGTAACATTTCTTTTTGAGATTTTGGTTTTTAATGTTTGTAAAGTAAGCTATTGATGATTTATTCTTATGAAGAAGCAAAATAGTTTGAAAATTGCATTCTTTTTTTAAAATGTAAGCCAATTCCTCCACTGGATGAAATAATAAGTCACCATTATGGCGCTTTATATTTGGATCTTGGTGTGGTAGTAGTACTTTCTTAATAATAGAACATTTTCTTTGGTTTAATAATTTCTCACATAATTTTCTATTTATAGCTAACAATAATTATTGTACAAACAATTGAGATTTGCTGAGAACTATATATGTTTGCTTGAAAATGTTCACCTGAAGATCATATGATGCAGGATAGCAGCTTGCCTCTACAATACCAGGGGAAGCCCCTTCAGAGAAATCACTAAAGACCAAAGGAAAATAGTAAGTTATGAATATTAAGATTTAGTGTTCTCTCTCTCTCTGCGGATAGGTATTGACAATGTAGGGATATATATGATGTTTACTGGAGATCATGAAGTCAGATGT
This sequence comes from Pistacia integerrima, assembly GCA_026225825.1. Taxonomy (NCBI): domain Eukaryota; kingdom Viridiplantae; phylum Streptophyta; class Magnoliopsida; order Sapindales; family Anacardiaceae; genus Pistacia; species Pistacia integerrima. Next base: position 39,587,306 of record CM047749.1, read on the forward strand.
GTGAAAAGGAAGTTATTGTTGGAAGCACTTGAAACGGAACTACCAAGTGGCACCATTAGGTACTCCTCGAAGGTGGTTTTATTGAGGAATCAGTGCTTTAAGGTCGGTGCATCTAGCTGATGGAACTATCCTAAAGACTAAGGTAAAAATTGAGTTAACTCCTTGTGTTTTCAAATATAGAAAACTCAATAGTGTAATTGTTAGGAAATAGGGTTTAGGGCCTAATCATCTCATGAATGCATTCATAAATCTCAAAAGCGTGGTTCAAAGTCTCTGTGCTACTAGCCTAAATTTTATAGAATTGTTTAGTCTGATTTCTCATCATTAACTTTATAATTGCATTGGCTTGTGAATGAAAGGTGTTAATTGGGTGTGATGGAGCGAACTTAGTGGTGGCGAAATGGCTTGGCTTCAAGAAGCCAGCGTTTTCCGGAAGATCTGGCATGAGAGGTGTGGCGACATAAGGGCGCACATGGCTTTGAGCCCAAATTCCCGGCGTTTTTTGGGAAAGGCATTCGATGTGGTTTCCACCCTTGTGATGATCAGACTGTTTATTGGTTTCTCACTTGGACTCCCTCCAGCCAAGGCAATTAATGATCCCTTCATTTCAAATAAAGCATTGTGTTCTTAGATGGCCTAATGAAAATTACCTGATAATATTAAGACATTAAGCCTACAATAAAATGAGAAGGACTGTAGATTTCGTATAAACAAATCATGCCATCCTTAAACCTTTTTCAATGAAAAGTTGTTTGAAATTCAGAACTGCATTAAGTTGGCATTTCCTTACATTTTTCATTCCTGAAATTTCATTACTTGTAGATGGTGAGCTAGAGGACAACCCAAAGAAAGATGAAGCAATTTATGTTGAGTAATGTTCATGTACCCGATCAATTAAAGGTCATTGTACAAGACACTCCAATAGACAGACGTTGCAACACCACTAAGATACGACAGCCATGGGAAGTCTTTGCGGGGAAATATTAGCAAAAGTGGTGTTTGTGTACTGGAGATGCCCTCCATCCAATGACACCGACATTGGTCAAGGTGGGTGTTCGCTTTGGAAGACGGTGTTGTTTTAGCCGTGTATTGCTGAAGCCTTAATTGAAAAACCAAGTGGATAGACTAAAGAGAGAACCGGTGAAGATGTTGAGAAATTTAAGAAGATTGAAATGGGATTGAAAAAGATATGCAAAAGAGAGGATGGAGAAGTTTTGAGCTAATCAAGACGGCTTATGTGGTTGGTTTGATACAACAAAGTGATGGGATGATAGTGAACTTCGCGAGAGAAAATTCTTTCTGTCTTTCTAGTGGGTTATTGAAGAAGAGGGCTGATTTCAATTGTGGAAAGCTCAGCATTTCTTGAATGCAACAGCTTCTAATAATGGTACAGGAGAAAAAAAGAAGTTGCTTCTAATAATGGTACAGGAGAAAAAAAGAAGTTGCTTCTAATAAAGAGATTATGCAAATCAATATTTATCTGTGAATGTACATTTAAAATAAAAGATGTAAAGCATATCTTTCGCCTCGAACGCAATAAAATGTATAATATATTTTGAGTTATAAAAAGTCAAGGCTATTGCTCTGTCGGAGTTCAACATGATATTCTTATTACTATTGATTGTGTTAGTGTTTTTGTCGCTTTATGATCCTGTTTTGAGTTTGCACTATTTTTTTCTTCTGCCATTGTGAGCACACTTTCTAAAGGTGAACACTTTCACAATTGTGAGCACTTTAGCATATGAGTGCTCACAATGCTTCTGGCAGATATTTCCCCTCAATCTCACTTCACGTACTCGTTTTACTTTTTGGACAATATTATTCCTTGTTGATATTCTGTTTTGTTTATTTATTTACACTTGTTCACTTTTTATTTGCTGTGTGAGAAAATGAATATTGCTTTTGTTTGTGATCCCAAATTTTTTGTGCAAAAAGAAAAATACAAAAGTTAATATTTAACTTTTTTGTCCCCTAACCTTTAACGTATTGATCTCTTTATATTCACTCATTTCTGGCGTTTTTCTTCAAGGAATCTGATCACATTTGTTTTCCTCTCTGAATATTCTCTGACATTCTCATTTTGGTTAAGGTTTCTTACTATGCTTTGGTGGGCTTAGAATTACCTTCTTCACTTGTCCTTATGTGAGATATTTGGATGTAGGGGTGGGATAATCCGGTTAACCGAACCGGATTATCAAAACCAAAAACCGAACCGGTTTTTCGGTTTGGAGAAAATCCAAACCAAAAACTGGACTGGTTTCGATTAAAAACCAAATGTAAACCAAACCGAATATTCGGTTTAGTTACCGATTAATCGGTTTTTAAATTATTCTTTAATCCTTAACAATCATCCCAACAATTAATCAAAGAAAAATTGGAGAGTGATCTTTAATCCTTAACAATCATCCCAACAATTAATCCTTAATAATCTGATTTTAGTTTAATGTTGTAACTTTGAATTACTATTTGCTCGCCATCAACAATCATCCCAACAATTCATCAAAGAAAAATTAACGAAACAAATTCAGAGAATTGAAAAGATAAACTTCAGCTAGCATCCAGGGTGGGTCTACTAACGGTGGAGTCTTTTCAGGGTGGCGTGACTGGAGAGTGATCTGTGGATTGTGAAGAACTGAAGATCGCAAGATCGGAGCTTTCGACGCGGCTGGTGACCGTAGAGGAGCAGTTGAGGTAGCTGAATTAGTGGAGGAAGGAGGACTTGAAGGCAAATGTAAGGGTGGTGGAGATCTTTGCTACCCACAGGAACACGTGGCAGGCGGAAGAGGAGGCGACTGCTGCAACAGATCGACGCCATGAATGAGGAGTTGCCGAATTTGAGATCGAAGATTGAGGAAATGGAGAGGGAGAAGGCGGAATCGAAGAGGAGAGTAGAGGAACTTGAGGAGATGATTGGGTTTATGTCTAGAATAGGAGGGTACGAGTTTGAAGAATAAGAGGATCAATTTGGTGGGTGTGGACTGTGGAAGTTTGGAAGTTTGAAGAAGTCCCGATATCCACTGGAGAATGGAGATTTTAGTCTTTAGATTTGGAGGCGGAGAAAGACAAACTGTGAAGAGAAAATAGAGAGGAGTGTTAAATTTATTTTTGCTTTTATATTTAGGGTAAAATTGGTTTAAAAACTGGTTTTTGGTTAACCGGTTTGAAATATTTTTCGGACTAAAAACTGAATCGGTTTTTCAGTTTTTTGTATTTTATAAACCAAAAACCGAATCGGTTTGTAAAAAAAACCTAATTTTCGGTTAGATTTCGGTTCGGTTACTAGTTCAGTTTTCGGATTATTTATCCCACCCCTATTTGGATGTTGTTTCCATTGTGATGAGAGTTTGTGTGTAAGTTGTTGTCCTGTCTTCATTATTGAATCTTGAGAGATCCTCTTCTTCAATAGATGTTGCAATGTTCGTGAAGCTTGCTGTGAGGACTTCAAGTTCAACTAAACAAGGTAGAATTCTTGTGTAGAAAACAGTGAGTGTTCTACAACATTGGTTATCTTGCTTTGTATTTGAGCTCATAAATATTTCATAGTGAATTTGCTTCCTCTGGACGTGGTCCCATGGATGTAGGCTTGATGCTGAACCATGTAAAAATGAGCGCATTCTTCACTTGCTTTGATGTATGTTTTAATTAAGTTTTTCACAACTCATTTGCATTAAAAATTGAAGAAGCAACGCATTCCACATAAATTAGAAACACTTGGAAATACCTTAAAACTTTCATTTGGTATCAGAGTGCATTCTGAAGAGTTATTTTGTAACGCCCCACCTGAGGTACATAGTTATTGTTTCTTCTTTTGCTCTCATTTGAGTTGGTTTTTGGTAATATTGTTTGATTGAGTGTTGTGTAGAATGCTTGCCCTGAAATTGGTTGAAAATAGAAGAAGTTCAGTGTGCCAAGCTTCGCCGGGGCGAAGGAGAATCTTTGCCACGGCGAAGATGTGTTGAAACCACGGGGAAACTCTCTGGGCAGTTTCGCCGCGGTGACAGGCCGATTAAAATGTTTGTTAAGTTTTAGATATTTTCTTCCCTAAGGACAATTTGACCATTCTACCCCTAATTAGCAGGAAAAGTGGGGACTTAATTGTAAGGATTTTTCATGGAGAATAAGTTGTTATGGGGGTGTGCTTGTAATGAATCAAAGGATATATATGGAATTCCCAAAGAAGAGTAAGGGCAAAATGGGAATGCTTTGGTATAAATTTCATTAAAAGGAATTAAGAGTTAGCAAACCCCTCATTCTTCTTCTAAAAAACGCAACTCTCCATTCTTGTTCCTCCCAACTTCTCTTCCTTTTGATCAAGGAGTTCCAAGGGGTTTTTGAAGTGATTTGGGGTAGAAAATCAACCTAAGGCTTCCTAAGGTAAGGATTCTTACTTTAGTTGTGAAACTTGTGAGTTTTAGTTTATATTGAAGTTTGAGGGTTTTTGTTCTTTTGGTTAAGAGTAGAGAAAAAGTCAAGCAAACCAAGTGAAAGGAAGAGTTGGTGAAGTCTCTCCATAACAAGGTAAGTAAATCCCAACCCAAGTTGAGATTTAAGAATTTTCTTGATTAGGGTTTTGATAGAAATGATGTATGTATGTGACATGCATGTGATATGCCATGTATGGAGGTTTAAATAGAGATTTCTATGCCTTGTGATTGTTTATACCTTGCAAATATGAGAAATGAGTTGTGGGTTGGAAAGGTAGTTTGAGATGGAATTGAAGGGGTGTTGTGGATCCCTTTTTGGAAGTGTTTTTATTTGACAGGTTTTGTGGCTATGTGAAGGGGTTTTTCCCCATTTGGATGGTTAGAAAAAGTCTTAGAATCATTGCTATAGTAGAGTTTCATAGTGCACTTGAGTTGTTTGATGAAATGCTTAATAGAGGTTTGAGTGTGAGTAGTGAACCTTAATTCTTGCAACATTGCATGTTGGCATTTCATAAGTGCATTGGTGGAGATGAACCATCCATAGGCACTAATTGTGCATTGAAAAGTGACCTAAGAAAGTGTAGGAAACTTGTGTAGGCAATTACTCTATGAGTAGAGAGCTTGGTGGATGCAACTCCTCTAAGGATAGAGAGGATGAAAAATGCTAGAATAGAGTAAATTAGAAGAGTAGTATAGATGGGTTGATGCTTTGTGATCATCACTCGGCAGTTATGGGAATCGGGTTGATGCTTTGTGATCACCACCCGAATAGCCCTTAGAGATGGGTCGATGCTTTATGATCGTCACCCGATAAGTAGTAGAAACAGGTGGATGCTTTGTGATCCCCACCCGGTTAGTCATTAGAAAAAGGGTCGATGCTTTGTGATCATCATCCGACATTTATTAGAAGTGGGTTGATGCTTTGTGATCATCACCCGACGGTGACTAGAGACGGGTTAATGCTTGGTGATTGTTACCCAAAAGTCATGAGACACGGGTAGGTGCTAGGTGGTCTCCACCCGATAGTTATGAAAACCGAGTAGGTGCTTTGTGATCCCCACTCGGTAGTCACTAAGAACGGGTTGGTACTGTGTGAATTCCACCCGATAGTCATGGAGAGTGAGATGGTGTTGTGTGAACGCCATCCGACCGTACCTCCGGTAAGATGAGGCCATAATGTTTAGTAGAAACAGAAATAGAAACAGAATTGTATAAGGAAAGAATTAAGAGTTATACATACGGGGACAGACAGATAGAGGGTTTTACTTACTGAGCATTATTTTGTGCTCATCCCGTTATTTTCCTTTGTGGATGCAGGATCTAGGTGTTGATGCAGTCGGAGGGGCGTAGACAAGCGAGGAGCAATAGCTACATTGTTTCCCCTGTTTTGTCTTTTAAAACGAATTTTTGTAAATTATACTCTTTGTGTATAAAAGACATGTGACTTATAATAAAAAGAAAGTTTTGGGCCCAATTTTCTATTGTAATTATGCATGCATTGTACTAGTTTTCAGCATTTGTTACATTTTTGGTATCAGAGCAAAGATTTTGGGATTGAACAGTGTACTATTCTCATCGCCACGACGTCCTATAACCGACTGTGTGAGTAATTCTTTCCTTACGTAATTGTTTCTTGAGTTCATTAGTGTGATCATTTTGTAGATGAGGCGTAGTTATCGAAATCGCGGTAGGGTGCGGTGAATGAAGGAGAACCTTCAACCCACAGAATCTCGCCCCTCCCTTGGATGAAGCTAGAATCCGGGGAATTATACAGCAAGTTATGGCAGAAACTCAGGGAAGAGTTGTACCCCCCGTACAGGTACCGCCCGTTTCACATGTCGAAAGAGGACAACCGGTACCTCCCCGGTCATGAAGCGAGTTGAACCGATTACGGTCTTTCTAGTCAACATCAGCCCACGAGTTTAAGGGTACTGAGATCCGGTAATAGCGAGAAGAGTGGCTTGGGAGGTCGTAGAGCGAGCCACGGGTTTATTTCCTATGTCGGGACCGGGAGAAGATCCCGTATGCGAGTTTCTTGTTTCTGGGTGATGCCCGAATTTGGTGGGAATTAATGGAAGAAACTCATGACGTGACAATAATGGACGTGGGAAGAGTTCGCAAGAGTTTGAGGCCAGTATAGAAACAGAGGACCAAGTTCATGAGAAGGTCCAAGAATTTATCAGTTTACAACAAGGGACTAGCGCCGTGAAAGAGTACTCGGTGAGATTCAACTCTCTTGCAAGGTTGGCACCAGGAATAGTTAGCACTCTGGCCTTGAGAAGGGATAAGTTTGTGCATGGATTGAAGCCGGAGATAGCCCGGGATATAATGACAAGCTCCAACCCTCCTCGAAATTATAGTGAGGCCTTGAGGCGGGCGATGAAGGCGGAGATTTTTGAGAATAAAATCTTCCCCGTAGGATCCTCGACAGGAGGACCGAAGGAGCCACCCTCCGCTCCTCAGGGAGAGAAACATGAGGGTGTAAAGGTAAAGACATGAAGAATCAGAAGAAGAAGTTTTAGTATAGACAGAACAGAAAAGAGTGGAAGAATAAGCGACCTCGGACGGAAGGGTTTCCTCTTTGCCCTAAATATGGGAGGAATCACCCGGGAGAATGTCTGAGGGATCAGAGAGTGTGTTATAGGTGCCGATAGCCAGGGCACATGATGAGAGATTGTAAAGCTCCTCTTCCACCAACCACTTAGGGAGGGTTCGGGAAGGTGCTGCGAATGCCGAGTTTTTCTTGTGGGCACAGGGGAAGCGAGGCCAGTCCATCAGCTGTTACTGATCAATTATTATTTCATTCAGTCCCTTTATATGCTTTAATTGATTCAGGCGCTACTCATTCGTTCATATCTTATGGGATGCTTGAGAGATTAGGTTTGAAACCTACTAGAGCGACTCAACCTATTAAGATAGAACTACCCGATGGGGTTAGTGTTGTGACTCAAGAGATTTTGTTAAGAGAGTCCTTAGTGATCCAGGGTAGGGAGTTAACCGTTGACTTAATAGTTTTCGATATGCCCGATTTTGATGTGATTCTGGGCATGGACTTCCTAGGGAGATATGGAGTAGAGATTGATTGTCGAAAAAAAAGGCGAGGTTTAACCTCGATAGTGGAGATAAGTTTAGTTTTGGAGAAGGCCATCAGTTGAGCATGCTGATTAGTAATGTGAAAGCCAGGAAGATGTTGAGAAATGGGTGTTCGGGATATATTGCCCATGTCTTGCAGAGTGGTGATGTTCCACAGCTAGAGATTCAGAGGGTGCCAGTAGTTCGAGACTTTCTAGATGTGTTTTCGGAAGAGTTACCGGGTTTGCCTCCAGAGAGGGAGGTAGAATTTAGTATCGAACTAGCACCAGGGACGGCACCAATATCTAAAGCCCCTTATCGAATGGCCCTAGCTGAGCTCCAAGAATTAAAGAAGCAACTCCAAGAGCATTTCAATGGATTTTATCACGGGTCTCCCCAAAGTGCAGAAAGGGTGTAATGCTACATGGGTGATTGTGGATAGGTTAACCAAGTCAGCCCATTTTCTTCCAGTAAAGGAAAGTACCACTACAGATCAGTTGGCTCAGATTTACCTTAATGAGATAGTCAGATTGCATGGTGTGCCCAAGACTATAGTGTCAGATAGAGATTCCAGTTTGTTTCAGCCTCGGACAAGTTTACAGAGGAGTTTGGGTACCCGTTTAGCGTTCAGTACTGCCTACCATCCTCAGACAGATGGCCAAACCGAGAGAACGAATCAGGTGCTCGAGGATATGTTGAGAGCCTGTTGTATGGATTATAGAGTATCCTGGCATGAGATGTTACCCTTAGTGGAATTTGCCTACAACAACAGTTATCAGTCTATAATTAGAATGGCGCCTTACGAGGCTTTGTATGGTAGACGGTGTAGGTCTCCGCTTCATTGGGATGAAGTAGGCGAAAGAGATGAGTTGAGTACCGCGCTTGGGCCAAAGATGACTCAGAAACTAGTAGAAGATGTGAAGGTAATCAGAAATAGAATGAAACAAGCCCAAGATCGACAGAAGAGTTATGCCGACTTGAAGAGGAAAGAGGTGGAATTCCAAGTGGGCGACAAAGTGTTTCTGAAAGTTTCCCCCTACAAGCGAGTAATGCGCTTCGGAAGCAAAGGGAAGTTAGCACCGAGGTATGAAGGTCCTTTGGAGGAATCACAAAGTGGAAGAGGCCACTTGGGAAGTAGAGCGGGACATGCAGAATCATTTCCCAGAGTTATTTGCATGAATTTCGGGGACGAAATTCTTTTAAGGGAAGAATTGTAACGCCCCACCTGAGGTACGTAGTTATTGTTTCTTCTTTCGCTCTCATTTGAGTTGGTTTTTGGTAATATTGTTTGATTGAGTGTTGTGTCGAATGCTTGTCCTGAAATTGGTTGAAAATAGAAGAAGTTCAAGGCTGTTGCCTTCTCTGGCGGAAGGAGAATCTTCGCCAGCGAAGATGTGTTGAAACCACTGGGAAACTCTGGGCAGCCTAGCGGCGGCAGAAGCTTCTTCGCCGCGGTGACAGGCCGATTAAAATGATTGTTAAGTTTTAGATATTTTCTTCCCTAAGGACAATTTGACCATTCTACCCCTAATTAGCAGGAAAAGTCGGGACTTAATTGTAAGGATTTTTCATGGAGAATAAGTTGTTATGGGGGTGTGCTTGTAATGAATCAAAGGATATAGATGGAATTCCCAAAGAAGAGTAAGGGCAAAATGGGAATGCTTTGGTATAAATGTCATTAAAAGGAATTAAGAGTTAGCAAACCCCTCATTCTTCTTCTAAAAAACGCAACTCTCCATTCTTGTTCCTCCCAACTTCTCTTCCTTTTGATCAAGGAGTTCCAAGGGGTTTTTGAAGTGATTTGGGGTAGAAAATCAACCTAAGGCTTCCTAAGGTAAGGATTCTTACTTTAGTTGTGAAACTTGTGAGTTTTAGTTTATATTGAAGTTTGAGGGTTTTTGTTCTTTTAGTTAAGAGTAGAGAAAAAGTCAAGCAAACCAAGTGAAAGGAAGAGTTGGTGAAGTCTCTCCATAACAAGGTAAGTAAATCCCAACCCAAGTTGAGATTTAAGAATTTTCTTGATTAGGGTTTTGATAGAAATGATGTATGTATGTGACCAAAGCTGTGTTGGAAGAGTCTAATTTCAACTCTAAAGCTCTCCATGCACTCTTTAATGCTGTCAGTATTGGCCAAATGAAAAATATAGCCAACAGAGAAATAGCTAAAGATGCATGGGACATACTCCAAGTTAAGAGTGAAGGAACATACATGGTTAAAAAGACTAGACTTAGGAGATTGATTGCTAATTATGAAAACCATTTTTTATGCATGATGATGAGTCTATCATTGATTTTCATGGTCAGTTGTGTGATACCACCAATGAATGTTTTGCTTTGGGTAAGATCTATACTAATGCTGAACTTGTCGGGAAAGTTTTGTGTTCTCTACCTGTGAAGTTCATGTCCAAAGCAACCTCTATCGAAGAATGCTGAAATTTGGATGAGATGCAGCTGGATGAGCTCATTGGATCACTTCAAACTTTTGAACTCAATTTGAAACGATGGGAGAAGAAACAGAGAAAGGGTCTTGCTCTAAAGCATGAGGTAACATCTGAACCTACTGTTAGTGTTGTTTCTAATGATGGTGAGGAAGATGAGTGTGCTTTGCTCACAAAAATTTTTGCTAAATTCTTGAAAAAAAAAAAAAAAATGAGAAAGCCTAAGTTGAGTGAAAAGGGTAAACAACCTTTTGTGAAGAAGTCCATTGACCAAGTTGGTCAAGGTGCCTTCTCGAAACGATTTTCAAGAGATAATGACAAGAAAGCCAAAGGCATCAGGTGCTATGAATGTGAAGGGTATGGACACATTCATTCAAAGTATGCGAACACTCTAAAGAAAAAGGGAAAAGTCATGGCTGCCACACTAAGCAACAGTGATGATAGTGAGAGTGGAGGTGATGAGGTAAATGAGGCCGAGAACTTCCTAGCTTTTATGGCGGACCAAGAGGACAATAGAAGTGTGTCCTTGGATGACTCAAGTGATGTTTATAAGGAGCAGCAAAAGACTTATGATAAGATGTATAAGTCATGGGTGAAAGCCATCAGGAAGATCAAATCCCTTGAATATGAAAACTGCACCTTAACAAGATAAAAAAAGTGTTGAATGATAAATTGAAAGCTGTGGTTATTGATTTATCCGACAAGGAACTTTTTTTAAATCAAGCTTTAAATGAACTAACTGAGGCCAAGGCCATTGTTGAAAGATTGAATGTAGGTTCTTATAAACTTGATGAAGTTCTTGGGCAAGGGAAGTCTTTTGGTGACAAAACTGGATTGGGTTTTTCTCCTAGAGCAAGTTCTTCCAAACCTGGTGTGACCACTTTCATTAAGCGAGCACCTCGAAACCAATTGTGACCACGGTGCCAACACAATTTCGGAACCTGAATGTTGTCTTTTGCACTTCCAATCAGACCTTAAAGTTAAGAAGATTTACCCCTGTTTGTCATTTTTGTCAAAAGAAATGCCACATTAGACCAAATTGTTTCAGGCTTATTTCATACTTGAAAAGATGCATAAGAAATCATGTTTTCCCTCTAAAAAAACCCTGCATCAAAACAATTTTTTCAAAAATAGAAAAATATGGAGACCTAAGCCTAGTACCAGCTATTTGGTTCCTCATACATCATTGCTTGCTTTTCAAAATGACCAATGGTACTTTGACAGCGGGTGTTCAAGGCACATGACAGGTAACAAAGGTTTGTTGACCCGATCTTGAATTTGTTGAGGCCTGGGTCATTTGACCTACAGTAATGGCAAAAGAGGTAAAATGCTTGGCAAATGATCTATTGTTATTCCTGGTTTCCCTGTTCTAAATAATGTGTTCTATATTGAAGGTTTTAAAGCTAATCTCATAAGCATAAGTCAAATCTATGATAAAGGTTGTGTTGTGAAATTTTCAAAAAATTTCTGTCAAGTTTTGAATGATGATGAGACTTCAGTTCTTGAAGGAAAGAGATCAAATGACAATTGCTTTCTTTTGACTAACAAAGTTTCGTGTTTAAGTTCCAAATTAGATGATATTGATGTTTGACACCAAAAACTTGGACACATAAATTTCAGAGATCTTGTAAAACTCTCCAAAAAGAATGTTGTGAAAGGTTTGCCTAAACTCGTGTTCCCATTGTGTCCTGTGCCAACAAGGTAAGCAAACTAAGTTTCCTCACAAATCTTTGTCTCGGTTGAGTACCTTATGCGTTTTAGAACTTCTTCATATGGATTTGATGGGGCTTATGCAAACTGAAAGTTTAGGAGGTAAGAGATATGTCTTTGTGTGTGTTGATCACTTTTCTAGATTCTCTTGGGTTGATTTTTTAAGGGAAAAGTCTGATACATTTGAAGTCTTTCAAAATCTGATCAAAAGACTTTAAGTTGAACAAAATTGTGGGGTAAACAAAGTTGTGAGGATAAGAAGTGATCATGGAAAGGAGTTTGAGAACACTGATTTTTCCAATTTTTGTGATTTGCAGGGTATGTGGCACGAGTTTTCTGCTCTAAAAACACCTCAACGGAATGGAGTTGTGGAGCGAAAGAATAAATTTCTTCAAGAAATGACAAGAGTTATGTTAAATGACAAAAAATTACCAACTAAACTATGGGTTGAGGCAATCAACATTGCATGTCACATTGCAAACAAAGTTTTTCTAAGGAAAGGTACCTCTCAAACTCCATATGAGTTATGGAAAGGTAAAAAGCTTGATTTGTCCTACTTTCATGTTTTTTGGTGCAAATGCTATGTGTTGAATGATAGAGATCCCCTAGGAAAATTTGATTCCAAAAGTGATGAAGGCGTTTTTCTCAGATACTCTTCAAATAGTAGGGCATATACAATTTTCAATATGAGAACTTAACGCATAATTAAATCATTTAATGTTGTTTTCTCTGATTCAGAAGATTTCTCATAGTTTTCTCATGAAGATGATATTGATGACTTAACGTCGCATTCTAATGTGACCACTGACTATGACAGTGTGCCCATTCCAAATTCTTATAAAGATGTGACCACATCAAAATTTGAAGTGAACACCTCCGCAACTCAACAAGGATCTCTCCCAGAGAAACAAGGACTTGAAGTGATTGTTGATTTATCTGATGAAATCACTCAACAAAAGACACTCAAAACCAGAGAACCACCCTCCTCGATTAAAAAGGCTCATCTACCATCTACAGTGATTGGAAATCCAGACAAGATAATGGTCACTAAACGTAAAAAATTGAGTGAAATTAATAACTTGTGCTATGTTTCTCTTTCGTAACCTAAAAATGTGAAGGAGGCTCTTGAAGATGATTGTTTGATTGTTTGCCATGCATGAGGAGCTGGAATAGTTTGAGAGAAATGACATATGGAAACTGGTTCCCAGACTTAAAGGGATTAATGTTATTGGAATGAAGTGAATTTTCAAGAATAAATTAGATGAGTTTGGAAACATTGTGCAAAACAAAGCAAGACTTGTTGCACAAGGGTATACCCAAGTCAAGGAGTTGATTTGATGAAACTTTTGCACTGTGGCAGCTTGAATCCATAAGATTAACGCTGGGAGTTGCCTGCTGTATGAAGCTGAAACTTTACCAAATGGATGTGAAAAGTGCATTTTTGAATGGAATGCTGATGGAAGAAGTCTATGTTGAGCAACCAGTAGGATTTCAGGATCCTCATAAGCTTGATCATGTGTTCAAACTTAAAAAGCACTATACAGTTTGAAGCAAGCACCGAGAGCATGGTATGACAGGCTAACTTCTTTCCTTCTTGATCATAATTTCTCTAGAGGTAATCCCGACAAAATCTTATTCATAAAGCATGAAAAAGGTGAATTTTTGTATGCTCAAAATTATGTGGACGATATTGTTTTTGGTTCCACTTCACATACTCAATTAGAAAAATTTATTGCTTTAATGAAAGATGAATTTGAGATTAGTATGGTGGGAGAACTAAGCACCTTGGTCTTCAAATGAAACAAATTGATTGTGGCATGTTTGTCTCTTAGTCTAAGTAAGCCAAAAACATGCTCAAAAGATTCAATCTCGAAACTGCCAAACATGCTAACAGCCCAATGAGCTCCACTCTTAAACTCTCCAAGGGTGAAAAAGGTAAAAAGATTGATAATAATTGTTTAGAAGCATGATAAGGAGTTTGTTATATTTGACAGCAAGTATGCCTGATTTGTGCGTTAGTGTAGGTGTGTGTGCAAGGTTTCAATCTAATCCTACTGACTTCATCTTAAAAGTACCGTTAAAAGGATTATGAAATATGTTGCTAGAACATTAGATTTTGGGATTTGGTTTTCTTATGATTCTAATCCTACTCTTGTGGGTTTTAGTGATGTTAATTGGGCAGGCTGCTTGGATAATAGAAAAAGCAAATCTAGAGGATGTTTCTTTCTCGGCAACAACTTTGTAACGCCCCACTTGAGGTACGTAGTTATTGTTCTTTCGTTTACGCTTATTTGAGATGGTATCGTGGTAATATTGTTTGATTGACTTTAGTACGAGTGTTGTGTTGACTAATTGCTTTGAATTTGGTTAAAAATAGAAGAAGTGTAGTGTGTCAAGCTTCGCCGGGGCGAAGAAGAATCCTCGTCGCGGCGAAGAGATGTTGAAACCAAGGGAAACTTTACGGGCGGTTTAGCCTGCGCGACAGTTTCCTCGCCGCGCGCAGGTCCAGACCAAAATGTTTATTAAGTTTAGATATTCTCTTCACTAAGGGCAATTTGACCATTCTACCCCTAATTAGCAGGAAAAGTGGGGAGTAAATTGTAAGGAAATTTCAAGGAGAATATGTTAGTATGAGGGTGTGTTAGTAAGGAATCAAAGGATATGGATGGAATTTTCATAAAAGAGCAAGGGCAAAATGGGAAGAATGAGTATTAAGAGATATTAAAAAGGGTTTAGCCTTTGAAAGTTCTTCATTTCCCATTTCCACCGCCTCCTTCATTCTTCTAAACTCTCTTAAATTTCCTTCAATCTTTCAAGGATTTCCAAGAGCTTTTTTGAGAAACTTTTAGTAGGGTTTTAACCTAAAGCTTCCTAAGGTAAGGATTTGTGCTTTAGATGAGAGTTTTCCTATGTTTTGATTAGAATCTCATGTTGTGATTGTTGGTTAAATTGTAGAGGAAAAGCAAGCTTCCAAAGGAAAGGAGAAGTGTTAAAGAAGCTAATTTCTCATAAGGTAAGTAAACTTCAACCTAAGTTGAGATCTAAGAACTCTTTTGAGTAGATTGAAATACATATGTGCTTTTTTTAATTGTTGAATGAGAGTAGCAATTATGTTTGAGTTATGAGTTATGAGAAGTGTGGTATTTGCTTGATGTTGGGTTGAGTTTGATAGAAGTTGGAGGAAGTTTTGAGCAAGCTTATGGAAGTGTTTCTATTGTGAGGGAATTTAGATTGTTGTGAGGAAGTTTTCTCCCATTTGGTTGATTAAAGAAAACAGAAAAAGTTAGAGTTAGAGTAGAGTTATTTATGCACATGAGTTGCTTGATGAAATGCTCAAGAGAATCATAAGTAAGGGTAGAAAGCCTTAATTGTTGCTACATGTCATAGTTACTTTTCATAAATGCATTAATGAGTATGAGTCATTGATGTGCATTAATTATGCTTTACTTATGCATTAGAAAAGAGAGTAGAGAAAGAGTAGAGACTTTTGAGTTTAGATTACTCTATGAGTAGAAAGAAAAAGAGAATGAGCACTATAGAGTAAAGCTAGAGTAGTGCTTAATAAGAGATTAGAGTAGGTTGTACGATGGGGGAACCCTGAGTACGGGAGAGTATTCCCGCGTATACGCCGCATCAATAAAGCGGCCGAGAATATCGAGAAGTGGTGTAGCCCGTAGTGTACATGCGGATGAGGGTTATACCCGAAGTTTACCCAGAGATTCTATGCACTCACATGGCCAAAGGTTCCGAATCCATGCATAACCAAGTCCGATCGGCTAGAATGAGTAGAAGTCACCGGGAGTGGGAGCGAGTCCCAGCCGTGCCTCCGGTCAGATGGGGCCGTGACTTACTAGAAAGAAAATTAGTATAGAGGAGCTATGAGAAAGAGTAATTAGATAGTGAGTAAAGAAAGAGTTACTTGATAATCGAAGTTCGGGGGTGGGGTTTACTTACTGAGCCTTGTTTGTGCTCATCCAGTTGTTCCCTATGTTTTTGCAGGTTCTAGATGAGGACACAGTCGGATGGACATCGGCACACGAAGAGAAATGGCTACACTATCCACCCTTTTTGATAGTTTTGCATATGTCACAAACCTTGTATAAATTTGTATAAAGAATGCATATGTTTAATGAAAGAAAAAAAAATTTTGGGCCCAACTTTTTATATTATGGTTACGTGTATTTTCACTGTGCATGTTTTTATAAGAATCGAGACGTTACATTTTTGGTATCAGAGCAAAGATTTTGGGATTTGACAGTGTACCATTCTCATCGCTACGATGTCCAATAGCCGACTGTGTAAGTTAAATTATTTCCTTATGTCGAGTGTTCTCTTAAATTGATCCAATATGGTCGTTTTGTAGATGAGGCGTAGTAACCGAAATAAGGGTAAGAGGGTGATGAATGAGGGAGAATCCTCTAACCCCCCAGAACCAAACCCCCCTACTCTTGATGTGACATTGATTCGGAATATTGTTCAAGAGGTGTTAGCGAGTCGGGGAGAGAAGTTGTACCAAAAAGAGACCCTGGACCGAGGAGGCCCAAATGAAGAACAAGCGTGAGGGGCCGGAATACCTCGGGGTATGCAAGATCAGTTGATCCGGTTCAGGGGCTTGCAAGCCAACACCGGCCGTCGGGAGTTTAAGGGCACAAGGGATCCGCTGGAAGCAGAAGAGTGGTTTAAGTCCGTAGAACGGATAAGGCCTTGTTTCCCATGAAGCAGAGAGAGAATCAGATATGCTAGTTTCCCTGTTTGGGGAGGGGAGATGCCCGAATTTGGTGGGAACTAATGGAAGAGACTCACGACTCTGTTTTAATGACTTGGGCCGAATTCAAAAGACTGTTTGAAGCCGAGTATTGAACGGAAGACCGAGTACATGAGACAAGAGTTCATCAATTTGAGACAAGGGACAAGAGTTCATCAACCAGATATGCTTTAATTGATTCTGGGGCTACCCATTCTTTTATATCGCATGGGATGATCGGGAGATTAGGTTTGAAACCTAGCAGAGTGAGTCAACCTATTAAGATTGAGTTACCTGATGGGGTGAGTGTGTTGACTCAGAAGATGTTGTTAGGAGAATCCATAGTGATCCATGGTCGAGCTAACAGTCGATTTAATAGTCTTTGATATGCCCGACTTTGATGTGATTTTGGGCATGGATTTCCTAGGGAGGTATGGAGTAGAGATCGATTGTCGAAAGAAGAAAGCGAGATTTAATCTCGATAATGGGGATAAATTTAGCTTTGGAGAGGGCCATCGGTTGAGTATGTTAATTAGTAGTGTGAAGGCTAGAAAGATGTTAAGAAAGGGATGTTCTGGATATATTGATCATGTAGTGCAAAGTGGTGATGTTCCACAGCCAGAGATTCAGAAGGTGCCTATAGTTCGAGTTTTTTGGATGTGTTTCGAAGATTTACCCAGGTTTGCCATCGGAAAGAGAGGTTGAATTTAGTATCGAACTAGCACGGGGGACAAGCACCGATATCTAAAGCCCCTCTTTATCGAATGGCCCCGAGAGCTTGGGGAGTTAAAGAAGCAACTCCAAGAGCTTTTGGACAAGGGTTTTATCCGGCCGAGTCATTCTCCCGGGAGCCCCAATTTTGTTTGTCAAAAAAGAAGGGACGGATCGCCACGGATGTGTATTGATTATAAGAGAGTTGAATAAGGTGTGTGAAGAATAAGTACCCATACCCCGAATTGATGATTTGTTTGATCGGTTGAGGGGGCAGCAGATTCTCTAAGATTGATCGAGGTCAGGGGTACCATCGTAAGAGTGGTGGGCAAGATGTAGCTAAGACCGGCCTTTCCGTTCAAGGTATGGGCATTATGAGTTTGTAGTGATGCCGTTTGGTTTGATCAATGCCCCAAGAGTTTTATGGACTTGATGAACCGGGTATTCCATGATTGTTTAGATCAGTTCATAGTGGTTTTCATAGACGATATCCTGGTTTATTCTAAGTCAAGAGAAGAGCATGAGGGACATTTGAGAATTGTACTACAACGGTTGAGAAAAGCGCTTGTATGCTAAGTTTTCAAATGTGAGTTTTGGCTCGATCGAGTAATATTCTGGGCCATATTGTATCAAAGGAAGGGATCTCTGAGACCCGAGTAAAGTGCAAGCAATCCTCGAGTGGCAGAGGCCGAGGACAGAAAGGAGGTCAGGAGTTTCTTAGGCTTGTCAGGTTACTATAGACGATTCGTGGAAGGGTTTGCTCAGTTAGCCAAACCATTGACAACTCTTACCAAAGCGAGAAGACTCCTTTTGTATGGTCGGAAGCTTGTGAGGAATGTTTCCAAGAATTGCGTAAGAGGTTAACAACGGCCCCGGTTGTTAGTGTTGCCGTAGGAGGGTGTAGATTATGACATTTATGCGATGCCTCTTTGCAAGGACTTGGTTCGTTGTTAATGCAACTAGGTAGGTGATAGCATATGCCTCTCGGCAATTGAAAGATCATGAAATGAGATACCCTACGCATGATTTAGAGTTGGCAGCAGTGGTGTAATACCCAAGATGTCAAAGGTATGTTCCTAACTCAAAATAGTCCTTTAAATGTTTATTTTATGTTAAAAAGCATAAAATCTAACTAAGGGAGGGGCAAAATAGTCAATTCATTTGGAATGGTATGAATCAATTATCCATAAAAGAGGCTTAGGGGCAAAATGGTTATTTTGTCTATGGATAAGCATTGAAAAAGTCAAGGATGAGTAGGCTTCATTGCATTTAATGGCATTAATTAAGTAATAATTATGTCTAGTGTGAAATGACCAAAATGCCCTTATATGAAGAATTAAGGACTTATGAGTTATACAATTAAAATAATTGGGCCAATTGCATAATTTTGGAAAATAAATGAAATATTTTCCTATAAATGAGATGGAATTCGTTCAAGCCAAAGGAGAGAGCCTTTCTTCAACATTTCTTCCATTTTCTCTCAAATCTTCCATGAAACAAGCTTTCTTTCTCTAGGTTTTCAAGGAGTTTTGCATAATTTTTCAAGGAGAACAAGATAGGAGCCTTGGATCTTCAATTTGAAGGGTTTAAGGTAAGGATTAAAAACTTTAGTTTTGATGTAATTTGAAGATTTGAGGTAGATGTTGAGGTATAATGTTATATATGTAGGATTAAGGTGTAAAAGAAGTCAAAGGCAAAGGATTTGTTGGAGGAAGTCTTTAAAAAGGTAAGGAAGAACCTCCCATGACTTTAGGGTTTATGCTAGGGTTTGTAGATTTTTATGAAACCTCAAATTAAGGCTTTAAGGCATAGAATTAGTTGATGGCAAGTGTAGTTGAATTCATTTATTCTACTTATTGCCTTGAATTCATTATACATGAAGTTATTGCTCTTTATGTTTTATGAGTTGTTATGTTTGATTGAAGAAAATGAAGTGTGGATACTGATTGTGGCAAAAATTGTAGTATTGGAGGCCACATGGTGTTGAATGGTTGCTATTAGAAGTGTTGATGTGTTGTTTGCATTAGCTTACAATGTTATAGCAATAATGGATGATTATGGAAATGAGATTTTACACTTCCTTTAAGATGTTAAAGACTATTAAGGGGAGGTTTGTTTGATCCATAAGTTAACCTATTGGTTAATGTCAATAGGAATTGATGTGGCATAGTTAATATGAAAATTCGGATTTAATGGGCTTAGGGGTTTTGTTAACCCTGCTTCTGTATTTCGGACCATAACTTGAGTTATAAAAATCGAAATGAGATGATTCTTGAAGCATTAGAAAGCTAAGACACAGACCTATAACTTTTATGTTTATGCCAAGAGCCAGTTCGTTTGAAAAAAGGATGGAAAATGGCCTGAAGCATAAACTGGTTATTAAAGTTTAAGATTTAACATAATCAATTCTTATGATTATGAATTGATGATGAATGTATTATTGTAATTATGCCATGTACTAATGTTTACCCATTAGTTAGATGATCTTTGAAAGATATACAGGGTCATGATGTCAATGCATGATTAATGTTATGGAATGGCATGAAGATGCAATGTAATACATGTTTTAAGATGATGTATGTGAGCAAGAGGTAATGTAAATGGGTTGCTAATCCATAGATGAATTAAAAGTATTAAGCTCACCAAAATATGTATTTACATGCCATAAGATGTTAGAGATGCAAATAGACGTGGCAGAGATGCATATAGACACGATGGAAAATGCGTAAGCATATCCTCGTATACCGGTTGAGGAAAGATGAATATATGCTTTAGATGCTAAATAACGCGTAAGCACGCCTCCCGATGATATGAGCTCTAGATGAAATTTGAGGCTAGATGATATGAAGTGCTTAAGATGCTAAGAAAGGTCCGATCGGCTAGATGTTAAATGTTTCATATGCATTTAGTTGCATTACATGAGTTATGATGTTATTTACATCATGAGATGATTTATACTCATGTTAGATGATTTTAGATGTTATGTCATGATATGTGATGTGTGTGTACACATTGATGTTTATATAACCATGGGATAAAATGATGAAAAGCATATGAATTAGTAACAAAAGAGGAAGTATCCCTAGATGTAAAAAAAAAAAGTGATGTGTTAACAGATAAACGGATCATTCCTTACTGAGCGATTAGCGCCTCACCCTTTCATTGTTGATTGCTTTGCAGGTAGACTAGAAGCGAGGGATGCTAGAGACAGCGGGACTACACGTGAGGGGAGATGATTTATTATCATCTCGATGTTTTTATCTTGATGTAAATATGTAAATGATAAATATTTGTGAAATACAATTGGAAGCTTCCACCCTATAAATATGTTTTGATCTTGTAATTTCTTAAAGTTTGTAAATTATAAGTTTAGATCCTGCGTGATATTTTATATGCATGTTTTGGATATTATTATTATTATCCTTATACAGATTTTTTTCTAAATACAACTCGTTCTCCAGACATGTATCCTCGGGATTCTCATTGAGGGATATTCAGAGGATACCTGACTGGAGGGGGGTTTTACAAGTGGTCTTTGCCTTGAAGATTTGGAGGCATTACCTCTATGGTGCAAAGAGCAACATCTATACTGATCATAAGAGTTTGAAGTATTTCTTTACTCAGAAGGAGTTGAATATGAGGCAGAGAAGATGGTTAGAACTGGTTAAAGATTATGAGTGCGAGATCAAATATCAACTGGGGAAAGCCAATGTAGTAGCCGATGCCCTGAGTAGAAAAGCCTATTTGTCCCGACTCACTAAGCAAAGAGAATTGATAGAAGAGTTGTGTAGAGAGCAAATTGAAGTGATTCCAGGAGGGATTGCAAGGTTAGAGATTCAGACTACTTTACTGGGGGAAGTGAAAGAAGAGCAAGTGGCCGCTGAGTGGTGCCAGAAAATAGTTCAACGAGTACGTGAAGGTAAGACAACAGAGTTTTGTGTGAGAGATGGTGTTCTTTACTTCAGGAATCGGTTGTGTATTCCTTCGAAGCGGTGAGTTGAAGCAGAAAAATTAAAATTTTGGAGGCTCATGACACACCATACACCGCTGCACCCCTGGAGCAACTAAGATGTATCGGGGACGTAAAAGAAAAAGCTATTGGTGGGCGGTATGAAGAAAGAGATTGCGAGTTCGTAGCTAAATGTCTAACTTGTCGCAAGTGAAAGCGGAACATCAATGGCCGCTGGGGGTTGCTTCAACCATTGAGTGTTTGAGTGGAAATGGGAGAGTATTTCAATGGATTTCATCACCGGTCTCCCTAGAGTCCAGAGGGGGTATAATGCTTTATGGGTGATTGTGGATAGGTTAACCAAATCAGCCCATTTTCTTCCAGTAAAGGAAAGCACTACTACGGATCAGCTGGCTCAGATCTACATTAAGGAGATAGTCAGGTTACATGGTGTGCCCAAGACAATAGTGTCCGATAGAGATTCCAGATTTGTCTCACCTTCTGGATGAGTTTCTGAGAGGAACTTGGGTACTAGATTGACATTCAAGATCGCCTATCATCCTCAGACGGATGGCCAAACCGAGAGGACAAATCAGGTGCTTGAGGATATGCTAAGAGCCTGCTGTATGGATTATAGAGCTTCTTGGCATGAAATGTTACCCCTGGTGGAGTTTGCCTACAACAATAGTTATCAGTCTACAATTAAGATGGCGCCTTACGAGGCTTTGTATGGTAGGCGATGTAGGTCTCCGCTACATTGGGATGAGGTAGGTGAAAAGGATGAGCTAAGTGCGCTCTTGGGCCAGTGACTTCGGGAAATTGATAGAAGATGTGAGGCCGATTAGAAAGCAGGGATGAAGCAAGCCCAAAATCGACAAAAGAGCTATGCCGACTTGAAGAGAAAAGAAGTCAAATTTCAAGTGGGCGATAAAGTGTTTTTAAAAGTTTCCCCCTTCAAGCGAGTAATGCGCTTCGGAAGCAAAGGGAAGTTAGCACCGTGATATGTAGGTCCATTTGAAGTCTTGCAACGGGTAGGAAAGGTGGCCTACAGATTGGCACTACCGCCTAGTATGGATAGGGTGCATGATGTCTTTCATGTCTCGATGCTACGGAAATATGTAAGTGATCCCCTCCATATCTTGAGTGTAGAGGACGTTGAAGTGACAGAGAATCTAGTATATGAAGAACGTCCAGTTCAGATTTTAGACCGAAGGGTTAAAGAGCTCCGTAACAAGAGTGTTCCGCTAGTGAAGATCCTTTGGAGGAATCACAAAGTGGAAGAGGCCACTTGGGAAGTAGAACGGGACATGCAGAATCGCTTTCCGGAGTTATTTGTATGGATTTTGGGGACGAAATTCTATTAAAGGGGGAAGAATTGTAACGCCCCACTTGAGGTACGTAGTTATTGTTCTTTCGTTTGCGCTTATTTGAGATGGTATCGTGGTAATATTGTTTGATTGACTTTAGTACGAGTGTTGTGTTGACTAATTTCCTTGAATTTGGTTAAAAATAGAAGAAGTGTAGTGTGTCAAGCTTCGCTGGGGCGAAGAAGAATCCTCGCCGCGGCGAAGAGATGTTGAAACCAGGGGAAACTTTACGGGCGGTTTCGCGCGGCGGAGTTTCCTTTCGCCGCGGCGACGGTCCGACCAAAATGTTTATTAAGTTTAGATATTCTCTTCACTAAGGGCAATTTGACCATTCTACCCCTAATTAGCAGGAAAAGTGGGGAGTAAATTGTAAGGAAATTTCAAGGAGAATATGTTAGTATGGGGGTGTGTTAGTAAGGAATCAAAGGATATGGATGGAATTTTCATAAAAGAGTAAGGGCAAAATGGGAAGAATGAGTATTAAGAGATATTAAAAAGGGTTTAGCCTTTGAAAGTTCTTCATTTCCCATTTCCACCGCCTCCTTCATTCTTCTAAACTCTCTCAAATTTCCTTCAATCTTTCAAGGATTTCCAAGAGCTTTTTTGAGAAACTTTTAGTAGGGTTTTAACCTAAAGCTTCCTAAGGTAAGGATTTGTGCTTTAGATGAGAGTTTTCCTATGTTTTGATTAGAATCTCATGTTGTGATTGTTGGTTAAATTGTAGAGGAAAAGCAAGCTTCCAAAGGAAAGGAGAAGTGTTAAAGAAGCTAATTTCTCATAAGGTAAGTAAACTCAACCTAAGTTGAGATCTAAGAACTCTTTTGAGTAGATTGAAATACATATGTGCTTTTTTTAATTGTTGAATGAGAGTAGCAATTATGTTTGAGTTATGAGTTATGAGAAGTGTGGTATTTGCTTGATGTTGGGTTGAGTTTGATAGAAGTTGGAGGAAGTTTTGAGCAAGCTTATGGAAGTGTTTCTATTGTGACAGGGAATTTAGATTGTTGTGAGGAAGTTTTCTCCCATTTGGTTGATTAAAGAAAACAGAAAAGTTAGAGTTAGAGTAGAGTTATTTATGCACATGAGTTGCTTGATGAAATGCTCAAGAGAATCATAAGTAAGGGTAGAAAGCCTTAATTGTTGCTACATGTCATAGTTACTTTTCATAAATGCATTAATGAGTATGAGTCATTGATGTGCATTAATTATGCTTTACTTATGCATTAGAAAAGAGAGTAGAGAAAGAGTAGAGACTTTTGAGTTTAGACTACTCTAAGAGTAGAAAGAAAAAGAGAATGAGCACTATAGAGTAAAGCTAGAGTAGTGCTTAATAAGAGAATAGAGTAGGTTGTGCGATGGGGAACCTGTGAGTACTGGTAGAGTATTCCCGCATGTACGTCGCATCAATAAAGCGGCCAGAATATCAGAAAGAGAAGTGGTGTAGCCCGTAGTGTACATGCGGATGAGGGCTATATCCGAGTTTACCCGAGAGATTCTATGCACTCACATGGCCAAAGGTTCCGAATCCATGCATAACCAAGTCCGATCGACTAGAATGAGTAGAAGTCACCGGGAGTGGGGAGCGAGTCCTGCCGTGCCTCCGTCCAGATGGGGCCGTGACTTACTAGAAAGAAAATTAGTATAGAGGAGCTATGAGAAAGAGTAATTAGATAGTGAGTAAAGAAAGAGTTACGGTGATAATCGAGTTCAGGGGTTTACTTACTGAGCCTTGTTTGTGCTCATCCAGTTGTTCCCTATGTTTTTGCAGGTTCTAGATGAGGACACAGTCGGATGGACATCGGCACACGAAGAGAAATGGCTACATTGTCCACCCTTTTTGATAGTTTTGCATATGTCACAAACCTTGTATAAATTTGTACAAAGAATGCATATGTTTAATGAAAGAAAAAAAAAATTTGGGCCCAACTTTTTATATTATGGTTACGTGTATTTTCACTGTGCATGTTTTTATAAGAATCGAGACGTTACAAACTTGATCACCTGTATAGAAAGAAACAAAATTCAATTTCACTCTCCACAGTTGAAGCTGAATATATCGATGCAAGGAGTTGTTGTACACATGTTCTTTGGTTAAAACAAATGCTATGTGATTATGGATTTGATCAAGAATGTATAACTGTCTTTTGTGATAACACTAGCCCAATAAACATTTCTAAAAATCCTGTTCAGCATCTAGAACTAAACACATTGACATTAAGCATCACTTTATAAGAGACTTAGTTGATGAGAAAGTGAGAAGGAGTCTGTCTCGTAGTCAGCCTACCAATTTAGGTCCTACTCTAACTATATAGCCTACTCTTGATAAACCAAACTCTCAGGAAAGATTGGAACCAATGGGAGGTCTAGAGAGATTAATTCAGCTAGGTCTCCAATGTTATTCTTGAAGAACTGACTATCAAAGTGGAAGGAAACCTAATGATCTACATGAGCAATCATCCTACCTAGAAGAAACCAGTGATTCATAGCCACAAGTTAAGGAATAACTATCTTCTGATGAGTCTAAATCAGGGCATGATGATTTACATTTACTATTGCACTAAGGAAGGGTGTTAGATCCTTTACATTGCATCATATTGCTAAGTATGTGGCATACAATAAGTTGGCAAATGATTTTTTTGGCATTCACCACTAATCTCTCAGTTGTGAAGGTTCCAACATCGGTACATGAGGCATTAGGGGATGAAAAGTGGAGGAAGACTGTGATAGAGGAGATGGAGTGTAACGCCCCACTTGAGGTACGTAGTTACTGTTCTTTCGGTTGCTCTTAGTTGAGTTGGTATCGTGGTATTATTGTTTGATTAACATTAGTACGAGTGTTGTGTTGAATAATTGCCTTGAAATTGGTTGAAAAAGCGAAGAAGTTCGGATGCCCGTGCTTCAGGGGTGAAGAAGAATCTTGCCGCGGCGAAGAGGTGTTGAAGCCCACGGGAAGGCTGCTGGGCGATTTCAGCCCGCTGGCGACAAAAGTTTCTTCGCCGCACGCAGCCGTTAAAATGTTTGTTAAGTTTTAGATATTTTCTTCCCTAAGGGCAATTTGACCATTCTACCCCAAATTAGCGGGGAAAAGTGGGGAGTAAATTGTAAGAAAATTTCAAGGAGAATATGTTAGTATGGGGGTGTGTTAGTAAGGAATCAAAGGATATGGATGGAATTTCCATAAAAGAGCAAGGGACAAATTGGGAAGAATGAGTTTTAAGAGGTATTAAAAAGGGTTTAGCCTTTGATTGTTCTTCATTCTTCCAATTCCACCGCCTCCTTCATTCTCCTAAACTCTCTCAAATTTCCTTCAATCTTTCAAGGATTTCCAAGAGCCTTTTTGAGTAACTTTTTGTGGGGTTTTAACCTAAAGCTTCCTAAGGTAAGGATTTGTACTTTAGTTGGGAGTTTTCTTATGTTTTGACTAGAGTCTCATGTTATGATTGTTGGCTAAGTTGTAGAGGAAAAGCAAGCTTCCAAAGGAAAGGAGAAGTGTTAAAGAAGCCAATTTCTCATAAGGTAAGTAAACTCAACCTAAGTTGAGATTTAAGAACTCTTTTGAGTGGATTGAAATACATATGTGCTTTCTTTAAATTGTTGAATGAGAGAAGTAATTATGTTTGAGTTATGAGTTATGAGAAGTGTGTTATTTGCTTGTTGTTGGGTTGAGTTTGATAGAAGTTGGAGGAAGTTTTGAGCAAGCTTATGGAAGTGTTTCTCTTTTGATAGGGAATTTAGGGTTTATGAGGGAGTTTTTCTCCCATTTGGTTGATTAAAGAAAAGAGAAAAGTTAGAATTAGAGTAGAGTTATTCATGCACATGAGTTGTATGATGAAATGCTCAAGAGAATAATAAGTAAGTAGAAAGCCCTAATTGTTGCTATATGTTATAGTTCCTTTCATAAATGCATTAATGAGTATGAGTCATTGATGTGCATTAATTATGCTTTACTTATGCATTAGAAAAGAGAGTAGAGACTTATGAGTTTAGACTACTCTAAGAGTAGAAAGAAAAAGAGAATGAGCACTATAGAGTAAAGCTAGAGTAGTGCTTAATAAGGGAGTAATGCTTAATAAGAGAATAGTGTAGGTTGTGCGATGGGGAACCTGTGAGTACGGGTAGAGTATTCCGCATGTACGCCCGCATCGCAAGCGGCGAGAATATCAGAAAGAGTAGTGGTGTAACCCGTAGTGTACATGCGGATGAGGGCTATACCCAAGTTTACCCGAGAGATTCTATGCACTCACATGGCCAAAGGTTCCGAATCCATGCATAACCAAGTCCGATCGGCTAGAATGAGTAGAAGTGACCGGGAGTGGGAGCAAGTCCCGCCGTGCCTCGGTCCGATGTGGGGCCGTGACTTACTAGAAAGGAAGTTAGTATAGAGAAGCTACGAAAGAGTAATTAGACTGAGTAAAGAAAGAGTTACGGGAATAATCGAAGTTTAGGGGTTTACTTATCGAGCCTTGTTTGTGCTCATCCAATTGTTCCCTATGTTTTTGCAGGTTCTAGATGATGGACACAGTTGGATGGACATCGGCACACGAAGAGAAATGGCTACACTGTCCCTCCTTTTTGATAGTTTTGCATATGTCACAAGCATTGTATAAATTTGTATAAAGAATGCATGTGTTCAATGAAAGAAAAATTTTGGGCCCAACTTTTTATATTAAAGCTACGTGTATTTTCACTGTGCATATTTTTATAAGAATCGAGTCGTTACATGGAGGCTCTTGAGAAAAAAAAAACAAGACTTGGGAGCTGGTGAGTTTACCTGAAGGGAAAACAACTGTGAGTTGCAAGTGGGTGTTTACTATTAAGTATAAGGCAGATAGAACAGTTGAAAGGTATAAGACAAGGTTGGCGGCAAGGGGATTTACGCAAACCTATGTAGTAGACTATGAGGTGACCTTTGCTCCGGTGGCTAAGTTAAACACTATCAAGGTGCTCGTCTCTTGCTACAAATCTAGATTGGCCTTTACAATAACTAGATGTGAAAAAATGAGTTTTTGAATGGGGAACTTGCAAAAAAGTTATACATGGAAATGCCATCAGGGTTTGAAGGGAGTAGAAAGGACGGAAAAATGTGCAAATTGAAGAAATCATTATATGGCCTAAAACAGTCTCCACGAGCCTGGTTTGAAAAATTCACAAAAGCTATTAAGAGGTATGGTTTTACTTGGGGGCAGACTGATTATACATTATTCCTTAAAACCTATGTAGGTAAGATTACTATTCTAATTGTTTATGTAGATGATATTATTATTATTGGAGATAGTTTTGAAGAAATGGAGGCTGTTAAGAAGGTAGTTTTGAAGAAATGGAGGCTGTTAAGAAGGTTCTTGCTTGGGATTTTGAATTTAAAGACTTAGGGCAGTTGAGGTATTTTCTTGGGATGGAGATTGCTAAGAGTAATTAGGGAATTTCAGTTTCATAAAGAAAATATGCGTTGGATTTATTGAAGGTGATAGGTATGCTAGGTTGCAAGCCAGTTGAGACTCCCGTTGAACCAAATGAAATTTGAGAAAAATGAATTGTGATTCTCGGTTGATAAAAATAGGAGTGTAACGCCCGCATTGAGGTACTGCGTTATTCTTGTTTCCTCTTTCACTCTTATCTTGAGTTGGTTTTGGTATTATTGTTTGATTGAGTGTTGTGTTGAATGGTTGCCCTGAAATTGGTTGAAAACAGAAGGATTTGTCTGCGTGTGCGGGGCGGGCCGAAGAATCTTCGCCGCGGCGAAGAGAGGTTAAGCCTCGAGGGAAGGAAGTGTTGGACAGTTTCGCGCGGCGGCAGTTTCTTCGCCGCGGCGACAACCCGAATAAAATGTTGATTGAGTTTTAGATATTTTCTTCCTTAAGGGCAATTTGACCTTTCTACCCCTAATTAGCAGGAAAAGTGGGGAGTGAATTGTAAGGATTTTTCATGGAGAATGTGTTGATATGGGGGTGAGTTTGTAATGAATCAAAGGATATGGATGGAATTCTCAAAGAAGAATAAGGGCAAAATGGGAATGAATGTGTTAATATTTCATTAAAAGGAATTAGAATCAAAGAACCCCTCATTTTCTTCTTCTCAAACGTGACTCTTCATTTCTTCTCCTCTCAATTTCTCTTTTCTTTTGATCAAGGAATTTCAAGGGGTTTTTTGAAGTTATTTGGAGTTGAAAAGCAACCTAAGGCTTCCTAAGGTAAGGATTTCTCCTTAAGTTGTGTGATTTGTGAATTTTAGTTCATTTTGGTTTTTGAGGGTTTTCATTCTTTTGGTTAAGAGTTGAGAGAATAGTCAAGCAAACCAAGTGAAAAGAAGATTTGGTGAAGTCTCTCCATAGCAAGTAAGTAAAACCCAACCCAAGTTGAGATTTATGAATTTTCTTGATTAGGGTTTTGATAGAGATGATGTATGTATGTGATATGCATGTATTATGGCATGTATGAAGGATTAAGTAGAGATTTCTATGCTTTGTGAATGTTATTACCTTGCAAATTTGAGAAATGGGTTGTTGGTTTGGCAAGGTAGTTGAGATGGAATTTAAAGGGTGTTATGGAACCCTTTTTTGGAAGTGTTTTTATTTGATAGGTTATTATGGCTTTGTGAAGGGGTTTTTCCCCATTTTGGATGGTTAGGAAAAGTTTTAGATTCATGGCTATGATAGAGTTTTATAATGCACATGAGTTGTTTGATGAAATGCCTAATAGAGGTTTGAGTATGAGAAATGAACCTTATTTCTTGCAACATTGCATGTTGGCATTTCACAAGTGCATTAGTAGAGATGAATCATCCATGTGCATTGTTATATGCATTGAAAAGTGACCTAAGAAAGTGTAAGGAAATGGTTTGTGCAATTACCCTATGAGTAGAGAGCTTAGTGGGTAAAATTACTCTAAGGGTAGAGAGCATTGAAAGATGCTACAATAGAATGAGTTAGAAGAGTAGTATAGTTGGGATGATGCTTTGTGATCATCACCCGAGCCGTTATGGGGAATCGGATTGATGCTTTGTGATCATCATCCGAATAGCCTTAGAGAGATGGGTCGACGCTTTGTGATCGTCACCCAATGAGTAATAGAAATGGGTAGATGCTTTGTGACCACTACCCGATTAGTTAAGAGATATGTAGGTTGATGCTTTGTGATCATCATCCAATGGCTAGTAGAAGCGGGTTGATGCTTTGTGATCATCACCCGATAGTGACTAGAGCGGGTAAATGCTTGGTGACGATCGTTACCCGTAATTCATGAGGAGCGGGTAGGTGCTAGGTGATCTCCACCCGATAGTTAGAGAACCGAGTTGGTGTTTTGTGATCCTCACTCGGTAGTCACTAAGAACGGGTTGGTACTGTGTGAATTCCACCCGATAGCCATAGAGAGTGAGATGGTGCTGTGTGAACGCCATCCGGCCGTACCTCCGGTAAGATGAGGCCATGATGTTATAGAAACAGAATTAGAAAAGGAAAGAATTAAGAGTCACACACGGGGACAGACAGCTAGAGAGTTTTACTTACTGAGCATTATTTGTGCTCACCCCGTTATTTTCCTTTGTGGATGCAGTTCTAGGTGATGTTGCGGTTGGAGGGGTGTCGGGCGCGAGGAGCAATAGCTACTGGCTTCCCCTTCCCCTATTTTGTCTTTTGAAATGCACTTTTTGTAAACAAGTAACCTTTGTGTATAAAAGACATGTGAATTGTAATGAAAAGAAGCTTTTTGGGCCCAATTTTCCATTGTTAATTGCATGCATTGTACTAGTTTTCGTAGGTGTTACATTTTTTGGTATCGAGCAAAGATTTTTGGGATTGAAGCAGGTACTATTCTCATCGCCACGACGTCCCTCTAACCGTGTGTGAGTAATTCTTTCCTTACGTAATTGTTTCTTGAGTTCATTAGTGTGATCATTTTGTAGATGAGGCGTAGTTATCGAAATCGCGGTAAAGGTGTGGTGAATGAAGGAGAACCTTCTAACCCACCGAGTCACGCCCCTTCCTTTGGATGAAGCTAGAATCCGGGGAATTATTCAACAAGTTATGGCTGAAACTCGGGGAGGAGTTGTACCTCCCGCATGAGACACCGCCGATTCGCCCCTGTTGAGAGGGACAAGCAGGTACCTCCCCCGATCCGAATAGAGTGGAACCGATTTACGGTCTTTCCAAAGATCGGCATCAACCCTCGAGTTTAAGGGTACTACCGATCCAAGTAGTAGCGAAGAAGAGTGGCTTGGGTCGGTAGAGCGAGCCACGCTTATTTCCCATGTCGGACCGGGAGAAGATCCGGGTATGCGAGTTTCTTGTTTAGGGTGATGCCCGAATTTGGTGGGAATTGATGGAAGAAACTCATGACGCTTGATAATGACGTAAAGAGTTTAGGCAAGAGTTTGAGGCTGAGTATAGATCGAGGACCAAGTTCATGAGAAGGTCCAAGAATTTATCGTCTGACAAGGAACTAGCGCGTGAAAGAGTACTCGGTGAAGTTCAACGCTCTTTGCAAGGTTTGCACCGGGAATAGTTAGCACTGGCCTTGAGAAGGGATAAGTTTGTGCATGGATTGAAGCCGAGATAGCCCGGGATATTATGACAAGCTCCAACCCTCCTCGGAATTACAAAGTGAGGCCTTGAGGCGGGCAATGAAGGCGGAGATTTTTGAGAATAAAATCTTCCCGTAGGATCCTCGACAGGGAAGACCGAAGGAGTTACCCTCCGCTCCTCATAGAGAGAAACATGAGGATGTGAAGGGTAAAGACATGAAGAATCGAAGAAGAAGTTTCAAGATAGACGAGAATAGAAAAGAGTGGAAGAATAAGCGACCTCGAACGGAAGGGTTTCCTCCTTGCCCTAAGTGCGGGAAGAATCACCGGGAGAGTGCGAGGGATCGAGAGTATGCTATAGGTGCCGACAGCCAGGGCACATGATGAGGGATTGCAAAGCTCCTCTTCCACCAACTGCTCAGAGTTCAGGAGGTACTGCGAGTGCCAGAGTTTTTACTGTGGCACAAGGGGAAGCAGAGGCGACCCATCACCATTATTCGTCGATTATTATTTCATGCAGTCCCTTTATATGCTTTAATTGACTCGGGTGCTACCCATTCATTTATATCTTATGGGATGCTTGAGAGATTAGGGTTTGAAACCTACTGAGCGACTCAACCCATTAAGATAGAACTACCCGATGGGGTTAGTGTTGTGACTCAAGAGATTTTGTTAAGAGTCCTTAGTGATCCGGGGTAGAGAGTTGGTCATTGACTTAATAGTCTTTGATATGCCCGATTTTGATGTGATTCTGGGCATGGACTTCCTAGGGAGATATGGAGTAGAGATTGACTGTCGGAAAAAGAAGGCGAGGTTTAACCTCGATTGTGGAGATAAGTTTAGTTTTGGAGAAGGCCATCAGTTGAGTATGCGATTAGTAATGTAAAGGCCAGGAAGATGTTGAGAAAGGGGTGTTCAGGGTATATTGCCCATGTAGTGCAGAGTGGTGATGTTCCACAGTTAGAGATCCAGAGGGTGCCAGTAGTTCGAGACTTTCTAGATGTGTTTCCGGAAGAGTTACCGGGTTTGCCTCCAGAGAGAGAGGTAGAATTTAGTATCGAACTAGCACCAGGGACAGCACCAATATCCAAAGCCCCTTATCGAATGGCCCCAGCTGAGCTCCAAGAACTAAAGAAGCAACTCCAAGAGCTGTTAGATAAAGGCTTTATCCGACCAAG
This sequence comes from Pistacia integerrima, assembly GCA_026225825.1. NCBI lineage: Eukaryota > Viridiplantae > Streptophyta > Magnoliopsida > Sapindales > Anacardiaceae > Pistacia > Pistacia integerrima. The sequence goes on from CM047749.1 coordinate 39,619,412, forward strand.
TCATTCCCCTTGGGGAGCTCCAATACTGTTTGTGAAAAAAGAAGGATGGATCACTAAGGATGTGTATTGATTATAGGGAGCGAATAAAGCTACGGTGAAGAATAAGTACCCACTACCCCCGGATAGATGACCTTTTTGATCAGTTGAAAGGAGCGGCAGTGTTCTCCAAAATTGATTTGAGGTCCAGGTATCATCAGTGAGTGGTTGAACAAGATGTGGCTAAGACTGCCTTTCGTACAAGGTATGGGCATTATGAATTTGTAGTAATGCCGTTTGGTTTGACCAATGCCCCAGCAATTTTTATGGACTTGATGAACAGGGTATTTCACGAGTACTTGGATCAGTTTATTGTTGTCTTCATCGACGACATTCTGATTTACTCAAAGTCAAGAGAAGAAGCATGAGAAACACTTGGAATTAGTATTGCAACGGCTGAGAGAAAAGAAGTTGTGTGCTAAATTTTCCAAGTGTGAGTTTTGGGCGAACCAAGTGATATTCCCTGGGTCATACCGTGTCGAAGGAGGGATTTCGGTAGATCCGGAGTAAAGTGCGAGCAATCTCCCCGGAATGGCGGAAGCCGAGAAACGAGAAAAGAAATCAGGAGTTTCTTAGGCTTAGCAGGCTACTACCGGCGATTTGTAGCGGATTCGCCCAGTTGGCTAAACCGTTGACAGCTCTTACCAAGCAGAAAACTCCTTTTGTCCAGTCGGACAAGCATGTGAAGAAAGCTTTCAAGAGTTGAAGAAGAGGCTAACATCGCTCCCGTACTAGTGTTACCACGGGAGGGTGTAGATTATGACATTTATACGACGCCTCTTTGCGGGGAGGACTCCTGCGTGTTGATGCGATTAGGTAGGGTTATAGCTTATGCTTCTCGTCAATTGAAAGAGTACGAGACCAGATACCCTACGCATGACCTAGAGTTAGCAGTGTTGGTCTTTGCTTTAAAGATTTGGAGGCATTACCTTTATGGTGTGAAGAGTAATATCTACACCGATCATAAGAGTCTAAAGTACTTCTTCACTCAAAAGGAGTTGAATATGAGGCAGAGAAGGTGGTTAGAGTTGGTCAAGGATTATGATTGTGAGATCAAGTATCAACCGGGGAAGGCCAATGTAGTAGCCGATGCCTTGAGTAGAAAAGCCCATGTTTTCCGGCTTACAGCGAAAGAGTTAATAGAAGATTTGTCTAAGGAAGCAGTTGAGGTAGTTCCGGGAAGAGTTGCCGACCCTTAGTAGATGCAGATCCTTTTTACTAGAGGAAATTAGAGAAAAGCAAATGGTGATGAGTGGTGTCGAAAATAGTTCAACAAGTGCATGAGGGCAAGACATCGAGTTCTTTGTGAGAGATGGTGCCCTCTATTTGAAATCGGTTGTGCATTCCTCCAATTGAGGAGTTGAAATAGAAAATTTCTTATGGAGGCTCATGACACACCGTACACCGCTCATCCAGGAGCAACCAAGATGTATCAGGATATCAAGAAAGGCTATTGGTGGTCGGTATGAAGAAAGACGTTGCCGAGTTTGTGGCTAAATGCCTAACCGTCAAGGGTGAAGGCGAGAACACCAACGGCCATCGTGGTTGCTTCAACCATTGAGTATTCCAGTGGAAATGGGAGAGTATTTCGATGGATTTTATCACGGGTCTCCCAGTACGAGAGGGTATAATGCTATATGGGTGATTGTGGACGAGGTAACAAAAATCAGGCCCATTTCCTCCCGATGAAAGGATAGTACCACTCTGGTCGCTTGGCCCAGATTTACCTTAAGGAGATAGTCGATTGCATGGTGTGCCCAAGACTATAGTATCGATAGAGATTCCGAGTTTCATTTGTTCTACGGACAAGTTTACGAGAGGAGTTTAGGGTACCCGTTTAGCATTGATCGCCTATCATCCTCGACAGATGGCCAAACCGAGAAGAACGAATCAGTGCTCGAGGATATGTTGAAGAGCTGTTGCATGGATTACGGAGTATCCCTGGCATGAGATGTTACCCTTAGTGGAATTTGCCTATAACAACAGTTATCGCTACAATTAGAATGGCGCCTTACGAGGCTTTGTATGGTAGACGATGTAGGTCTCCGCTTCATTGGGATGAAGTAGGAGAGAGAGATGAGTTGAGTACCGCTCTTGGGCCAGAGATGGCACACAAGTTGAAAAAGATAGACATTTCATCAAAGAGAAGATAGAAGATAAGCTATTGTGTGTTACCTACTTGCCTACAAGTCAGCAGACATCATATATTCTTACAAAAGAACTGCCTAGACAGTTGTTTGTTAATCTAGTTTCCAAACTGGGAATGATAAATATCTACTCACCGGCTTGAGGGGGAGTGTAGGATTTCTAGATTAGAATATGATCAATTTAAGAGTTATCTAAGTCTTATCTAGTTTAAGAGATTGAAATAAAGATTATTAGAATTTGTTTTCTCCTGATTTCATGTTTAAATCTCTCTATATGAGATTTGAGCCAGTTTGGTTTGTAATTCAAAAATAATTTTGAAAAACTAAGTTACGATTAAAAATTTTAAAGTTTTATCTCTAAATTTTAAATATTTGAAAATATTATATTTTAAATCTCTTTGTGAGAATTGGGTCAGTTTGGTTTGTGATTCAAAAATAATTTTAAAAACTAAGTTAAATTTGAAAATTTTAAAGCTTTATCTCAATATTTTAAGTATTTGAAAATATATATGGTATTAAAAATTGTTTTTGAAGTTAAAAACTATATAAAGACGAGAAATGATTATATAAGTTAAAAAGCTTGATCTCAATATTTTTTCTTGTTTTCTAATTTTACACTAATTTTTAGGATTATATGCAAAAAATTGTTTTTTAAAACATTTCAACTTATTTTAATAAAAACCATTTTCATAAAATCCCTTATATTCCTTGTTTTCGAAAACAAAACACTATTTAAAATTCATATCAAATAGGCTCTTATTTAGATTATAAACTTGTATATGTATTTATGTTATATTTATGGTTGTGATTGTGGCTATTCAGTGCACAAGATTGTGTTAAATTTTCAGTATGGTTGTTGAACGCTTAACTATCAATTTAAAAGTTGTTACGTAACATTGTTAAAGATGTTACTGAATTATGATACATCTGCTTGGTATTTATTGAATGTGTGCAATCCTTGCTATTTTAATTCAATGCGTAAATATGCTTGTCTTTGTTCCCTTTCTCATATTACACCCCGCTTGGAAGAGCTGCAACTATTTAGGTTACAGTAGGAAGCCAAATCTGTTCCTGAACTAATAGATCAGAAAGAGAAGTCACATAAAAATAGTGTTAATGGAAAGAGAAAAACAGATTCAAACGTGAATGATGAACAGTCTCCAGCTAAGCAGCAGAAAAATACTGTTCAAAACCCAAACAAAGTGCATGGGAAAGAAAAAGGACGAGCACAAAACTTAGTTGAAGAAAACGAAGTAAGAAGCAAAACCTAAGTTTGAAGAGCATCCAAATGACCAGCACATCAAAGACTCCCCCACTGGAAGAGCCAAAGTACACACTAACGAGTGTACTGCATTTTTATCAAACCTTAACTTCAGGGCAAGTAGAGATTCTCTCGCACTTTAGAGAGAGATTGCTTTTTATTCCTTTTTAAGCAGTTTGGGACGAGGCAAATACAGAGAGATAATTCGATGGTTTTAATTTCTTTTAGGAAACCTCTGAAGATCTGAAAAAATTTTGTAGCGATGTTGGTAGGGTTGAATTGTTAGAGTAGATGCCCTAGAGCCAATCAATTATTGTAGAATTGACTCTTTGTAATAATGTTCATTAATCAATAAAAGGACATTTTATTCTATATCGCGTAAATCATTATTATTGCAATATGTATTGATATATGTCCTTAGAATGGTAGAGTCGTGACGAGGGTATCAAGTGTTTCAAATCTTGATAGTGAGAACCCTATGAGCACATATGGTGGCCATTCTAGAAACGTCCATAGCCCCAGTATTATTCTGAACTAAGGGCACAGATAATACGGTAAGGCTATCATAGTGTTGAACGACCCTGTCGAAAGGCAGTGACTAATCTCACTTGTCAAGGTTGTTTGGTGACAACCTGGTGCAATACATGGGTGTTTGTTGTAGGCGATTACACCACAGCAAGTTCACTAGACTCACCCACCAGAGGATTCCATATGGATGGTAACCCCAGTGTCTATGGAACAAATCCTCTAATGAATGGTGGTTCATGTGATCCTTAGACTTGAGATCACCGGAGCGCCTTGTGCACCGATTGGTGTAGTTTGACACTAGCCTAACGCAGTTCTTTTCAGAGGTGTCAATACGGTGGTGATTGACTGCATCAAGGAGTGTATCAAGACTATGGTGGATTGACAGAGGATTTATCACTCCCGAGTACGGGAGAAAGTTATCTCACGGTGCAATTCAGTAGATGGCAATGACACTAAAACTGTGGCCACAGTGGGATTGAGTTTTTTCTTTATCCAGTTTATAATACGGGTCATTGGTCCAGAAACTGAATAAATAATATTGAGAGTAACCGAAGGTTGACACTATTTCTATGCCTTCGTCTCGTCGAGATAACGTATGATGAAAGGATCAAATTGCACGGTAACCATATCGTTGACAGGTAGCTACTTTGCTAAATCCGAATCTATTGGGTGGCCATGATGCCTTGCTAGGGGCCAATCTTGGTCTGTGTATTAGTAAGACGATTAATTGGTGTTAATCGCAATACTATATTGCCGATATGATGAGGAGCCTAAGGGTCACACACATAGAAGACAATTTAAGATGCAAGAAGAAAGAAAGGCGTTTTCGTCTTTTAAGGCAAAAGGGTACTTTGGTAATTTCACAGTGCAATTAAATTTGCTGAGGTCATAGCCTTTATTTAATTTGTTAGAAAAATTAAATAAGTGAAATTACGTTTAAATATTTGTTCACACATATTTAAATATATTATCATTATTGTTAAATGTTAATATATATATATTTAAATATATATATTAATTGATTTTAATTGAGATAATGATGGAAATTAAAATAAATCAAATTGGGAGTGTTTGGCAACATGGGGCGTTTGGGTTGGAGCCCAAGCCTATTTTGTATGGGATTAGGGCAAATTGTTTTTAAATATAAAAGGAAAAGTGTGTGATTTTGAAAGAGGGGGTTTTTTCTTTGAAAAACCAAAAACACACAGTAGCCCTTTTGCTTCTCCCACGGCAGTAACACCAAGTGCCCAAAATCAAATCAATTGATTTTGTTTTCTTCTTAATCTTGAAGCCAAAGAGGATCTAGCAAATCCCTCTTTGGTTATTTTAAGATTGTCTTCGTGTGGATTACGCAGGTTCGATCCTACACTTGGATCGGTAGCAAAGCGTTCGTCGACAAATTTGGAGGAGCCTTCAACGTGCGTTTGTTTCTCTTAACTCATGTTGAATATTTATGCAGATTTTATTTAATATAAATTGTAAAATCATACCCTTGATCTTGGCTCATGTAAACGATCCTGTTATATTATATTTTTCGTTTCCGCTGCGTATACGGGACCGTTTACTAACATGAATCTGTTCGAATTTTGCAGGACAAGTTCATTGGAAAGTCAAGGGTATGACTTTGTTTCTCTCATTCATTATTTTTCAATGTTCTTTGTGCTTTATTCTTCAAATGAAAAAGGGGAAGCTATCCACTGGACCTTCCATGTGAACATCAGTCTTACAGTCAAATCCTTATTTAACATTGCCTTACCTTTACACTTCAACATATGTATGCATAATGTGGACTGTGCCACATAAATTAGCCCTTAAGGAAACTAATTTGAATGACACTGGGAGATCAACATGGCCGATGCCTCAAGGAGATAGAAACTGCTAATTGCAATCCATTCTCTTTGATCAAATTTCTCAATGGTGCTCACTGAAATTTCAATTTGATTTCTTCCTTTCATGCAGTCAATAAATCATTTAGTTCTTACGCTTTTAGTTTTAAGATGAATGTCCTTTCCAGAGACGATTATGTAGTCTCACATAAACCTGCAGAAGCGTTGAATTCCATAATTGTGGTAAAATTGCTTAATTTTCTAAGTATAAAGAGTCTAACTATCTACGAACATATTTTTTCATTTTCCTAGCAAGTGATATGCTTAGGAGACCCAACCATAGTCCCATACAGATTTTCCCATATTCCAGCTTGCCTTTAAACTATAGAGCTTCTGTATGGGACTGTTGCATACTAATTTATAATATCCTCTGATCAATTTTTGAAGGGCCTCGCATATGTGGATTTTGCCGATGATGCACACCTTGTTGCAGTTATAGAAAAGAACAAAAAATGTTTCTTGGGAAGAAGATAAGCATTGCAAGATCAAATTCGAAGCAAAAAGAAAGGATTCTGCTGGTCATGGGGCCTCTGGAGAACATGGTAGGCTAAGTGGAATTATGTTTTATCTTTGTTATTACTTGTGTGTGTTTGTTTGTGTGTAATGCAGTCTATAGACGTTTGCATGTTTGTGTTTCCTAGTTTTACCTTTTATTTTCTTACTCCTTTGGATTAAATGGCAGCACAAAGTAGTAATCAGACTTTCAGGGAGTCTAGAGCGCCACACTATGCTGCTAATAAACATAGTGATAGCATTTAGCTAAAGGGGAGGAACACATTTGCAATGCCAAGGAACGTCAAACCACTTGGTGTCCCCTCGAAAAATCCAAAAGTCAGGGAAGTGGAAGATGAGAAGCCGAAGTCAAATAATGAGTTCAAAGAAATGTTCCTTAAGAAGTGAGGTTTGTTCCTAGGGTTACATGTTACATGTTAACTAGAATAGCACAGTAATTGACAAACTTCCCTTTCTTATAAAAAACGTTAGGTTTTGCCTTAATATGTTTCTGTAAACACAGTTATGACAAAAGATACCTGTTCGAGGACAAAAAATATATGTGCTATTGAGATCAATCTATATCGGTACCCTTCTTGTAAATTTTCTTCTAGATATGCCAAAGTTTATACCCATTTTATTCAAAAAGGTAAAGTTCTAATATGTTTCCTATGGACATATATTTCATCCAATTTGTGATGAGAATAGCCTCAATACCTTACCCCAAGATTTAGAGAAATTTTAGCATATTAGATAGCTATCAAGTTCCTTTTTATGTGACAAATGACCAATGGCATTGGATCCAACAAGATGATGAAAACTATTATGGGTTGGTGGTCTATTCTTGGTCTAAAATAACATTGAACGCTCACAGTGCAACTGTTAGGTTCTTTGCTTTTTTGTACCTATTGATTCTATTATAGCGGAGAATCCATTTTACTATTTGTCATAGATGAAGTTCAGTGGTGACAAACACCATAAAAAAAAACTTAAGGTATAATCATGAATACATTGAAACAAATAAAGTTTTTAACATAAACTTATATACATTATTATTCCCTATTAATAAATTAAGTTATTTACACTTGTATACAATATAGTAGAGTAATGGCCGGTTGTGCGCTATTACGGTGACTGACGTCGGTGGTGGTCTTGGGTGGCTGGGGTTATTTTGTTAATTTTTAAACTTTTTTATAACATGGGTGTTTTAGCTAATTTCTCAAATCTAGGGGGGCTGGTAATTGTTATTTGGTTGACATTTGAGGGCCATTTTGTTTGAAATGATGTTAGAGTTATGAAAGTGACTCTATCTTGGTGATGAAAAGACCCTATGTGTGATTAAAATGAAATCATATTGAGATAATTAAAGAATTTATGAATTTATTCACGAAAATCGCATCCTAATATTTTTCTTATGAATTTAACATGTTTGGAATGATTTTGGAAATGGTACGAGTTGATATTAGGTTGTGGTTTATGGATTAGGGGTGATTTTATCTCATTTTCGTTGCTTAGGGGGTAAAGTGTCATATTTATAAGGGTTAATTTTGTCACTTTTCAATCATGCAGGGACCAAAGTGATATTTTTTACGTTGTGTATAAAAGGAACGCGAAGGGTCGCGAAAGAGGGGGCACTGTTCACCCAACTTTTCCGGCGACTCTTCATCTTCTTTGTCGGCGATCGCTGGCGACGCTCCCCGACAACGGCGCCAAAATTTTGTCGAACTGGTCATCACGACCGCAAAATTAAACCTAAATACCGTAGTTAGCAGTAAGCAGGGTCGAATCCACTAAGAGCAAGACTACGACCTTAATGTATATTTGAGTTAACGAAAGGGAACTTGGCAAATTGATTGATTAAAACTAAGGAAACTAATTAATTGCAGGAAATTAAAAGCATCAAATAAATTGCTAACTGAAACACAATATTAAAAGCATTGCTGCTACGGATTCGGTTCGACTCAAGATCAACTCTCACAATTCCTCTCCTCGCTCTTCAATTTCCTAAACCTACAAGGGTAGGCAAATCAATAAAAATATCTCTCAGCAATCTAGGTATAATCTATCCTGTCTCCCCGTCGTCTTAGTTATAGATCGATTGGTTAAAGACTATCATTGATTAACCGAAAAATGCTAAACCCTTAAACACCACTAAGTTGGTACAACGTTAACAAGTACAACCTATCAACTTGTATCATCCAATCAACTAATTTCACAACAAATGCATTCCTAGTAGAAATGATATTAAATGCTAATACAACTTGATTGCAATCAGTACTGAAGCAGTTTAAAGTCATAATCAACATTCAATAATCTCAAACCAACATTCAGTTATGCGAAAAGTTATATATCAACAAACGTTCTCAATGGACATTATCAATTCAGTACGTCGAGCATGAATAATATTAAAGTATCGCAAACAAACTGAAACAAAAACAAACATAATCTGAATACAAGAAACTTAACCAAATATCCAACATTCTGGCCATCCAACTAGTCGAGAACTGCCGAGGAGATCCATGAGTGTCGATCCTGATCTCCCTACATCGTAACATGCAACTAGGAGCTCAGCCGATCATAGTGGTGTTGACAAAGGCTGGAACGGTGGAAACAAAGTTGATCATGGCGGAGAGGAAGTAACCGACAGCGATATGATGCGACGAAGGAGCGAAAACGACCAACGGACAGCCCGGAATATGAACAGTCGTACCCGATGGAAAAAATGGTATTTAATTAAGGGCAATTAAGTATAAAATTCAGATTACTCGCTAATGTTTTAATCCCAGGGGTATGGGAGGGTATCAGATTACCCCCTACATTACGAACAATAAACACTATTTGCAATAAAAGATTCCCATAATATTTTATTACTTGCAAACCAAACATTGAAATTTTGCAAAATAAACGAAGATTACTCCCATTATCTTATATGCTTTCGATCCAAACGCACCCAAAAGATAAACTTATATACATTATTATTCCCTACTAATAAATTAAGTTATTTACTCTTCTATACAATACAATAGAGTATAATAAGACAACAAAATCAACAACACTGGTGACCTGTTGGATCAAGATTTTGAATCTGCAATGAATGGCAATGATGTGTTCATAAAGATTTTGATTTTGAACTCAAGAACACTAGAATTCTCATGTCGAGTTTGTTTCCTTCTGTTGTACCTAAGCCTAAATTCAAAACCAAATATTATTTAGTTTAAAAATCAATATGTTCATGATCTATGCATGTGCATTCACCTATCCAACTGGAATTAATCCTAACAATTTACTATTTTATTCTGACTATGATTTTCTACGGCCACAGTAGCCAATACACTAATAATCTCATACACAATACCTTCTTTGTTTGACATCATAAATGTTATTTACATATGTTAGTCATTTTTTGGCCTAACTGTATCACCAAAATATGCCATCCAGTTACTGGTTATAACTCATCATAAACCACAAATATGAACGAAATAGAGATAGCAGCGAGAACAAAACAACAATAAAGAAAATAACAGATAATAAACACAGAGAAAATAACATGTGCGATTTATCTTGATTCACCCAATATAGGCTACATCCAGCCAAGCCAACATTATTGCAATATTTTCTCACGTCTCTCTCATTTACAATGAATGAATTTCCCTATGATTTGCTATCACACTCATAACAAGAGAAAAATATGTTTATATACTAGGTTTAAGTGACAAAACCTAGTTTTACAGGGATTCCTATTACTAAGCCCAACCCAATAAGGAATTAATAACTAAAGAAATCCTTTAGCGGGACCCTCGAATGCGTCTACATAACCAATTAATGCTGAAGTAGTTGACAACTCCAACAAAATATTATTAATGGTCGTAGACATTTGAAACATGACGTGTTTAGCGTCGATTGTTGATGGCAAAGAGAGTTCAGTGACTGGCTTGGAGAGGTGTTATACCAACCACAAGAAAAACCCTGATTCTTGACCGTTATTAATTGTCAAGGAAGCACCTGTCAATGAAGGGTCTTGACAGTTCAAAAACTATAAATCCTTGACTTGGTTTTATTTTTCAAAGTTTTTAACAAAAATAATAAATAATAATAATAAAATTGAATAATAGTTTTTCATCATTCAGATTGCATTTGATTCATTATCTTTACAAACACATAACCATAATTATTTTCTCCACTACAAGCCTGAGCATACTTTATGCTCTTGCTAAGGACATGGTATAGATACGTGTTTCAACATTCATGTATGATATTCTCAAAACCCACGTAACAGAAATAGGACAAGCGCACTTGAATGTTGTCTCTTGAAAACTAAGCAAGAACATCTGAGAGTTATGGACGCATTACAACTTCTTTGCTATCATGCTATAGGTACCAAGTCACTAGCTGGTTCACCAAGGACACAAAAAGAGTTGCAAATGAAATAAATGAAACTACACTTCGTTATCCCATCAAAATGTAAAATAACCCACACAGCTTGCACAGGTGGCTAGATAAAAGAAAAACAAAGATAAGCGAATCCCAAGCATAGATGAACATCCGGTAAAAGAAGATACCTCATTAATGAGAAAATTGATTGGAATATACGAGATAGAGCATTAATAATGCACATGGACAAGAATTTGAAAGAACACAGTCATCAAGGGTATAGCTACTTTTGCAGATAATTCTGGTAATGAAATCAAATATATGAGACGGAGCACAAGGACAAAGATTTAGAAGAAATCAATTCGAAAACACTAACATTCAAGTAGCATTTGAATAATCACTGGCTAATATTCCATATATCCAAACCATACCTAAACTCATTTATGAACCATTCAGTGATACCAATCACTTATCAAGCTCATAAGCACTAGAGAACGCTGTACTTTAGGCAAACACTTGAAAGAATAAATGTTCACTGTAATTGCCAGATACAAATGGTAAAACGTGACATCATATCCAACAACTTAATTTTTCAAATGTGGATCTATCCCATGCAAACTGCAAAAGGAAATTGCTATAATATCAACAAGTAGCCCTAAGAAAAATTCCAGGATAGTAATCCAATCAAACTTCCCAAAAGTTGACTGTACATGATCACTAATGTGCTTAAATTATAAATTTTGAATTTGAGAAATTCAACAGTATTTGACTATTGAAATATGGTGATATTGGGCTTAGAGAAGAATTGATAGTAAATAAACTAATTTTTAATGTCCCGACGTATCTATCAAGAGGTAAAAGTATTGGAATATTATTTCTCTTGGAGAAAAGAATGAGTTACCTCCATCCTCTAGAATGTTAAAAGTGCACAAAGTGAGGTTGTCTCTTAATAGCTGCATAATCAATGTGTTGTCTTTGTAAGATTCCTCACTCAATGTATCCAATTCCGCAATAGCTTCGTCAAAAGCCTGCTTTGCAAGGTGACATGCCCTGGAGGACAAGTTAAAATATAATGAGATTCTGGTGGACACCTAGTAACCAAATGCTATAACAAAAAAGGGCAAAAAGGGAAAGGGAAGGCATGACAGGTGGCGAGGAAGCAAAATGGCACAATGAAGGGCTAACAGATGGCAATTTGGCATAAGCATGATGAAATTGTTAGAGTTTGTTAGAGAAGGGAATCTTGAGTGAGAATAACAAGAGAACAGAAGAGTAGTGGGAGATTATAGGAAATTACTAGGGAATATAGGAGGAACTGATCCTCGAAGATCAGTGTGTTACCTATTCTTTATTTTCAATTTTTGTTGATTATAGTCTTTTTCCTTAATACAATTTCCATTTTTGCTTGGTGAATACTCTATGGTTTGATTATTTGTGTTGTGCATATTGTCTATTGTTTAAATGTGAGTCTAGGACGTTGGTTTTCATAAACCTAGTATCCGAGCTTGGCAATTACGGGGTATTGTTGGTACAAGGATGGAAAGCAGGATGGACAATGTTGAGAATGTTATAGTAGATGCCCTAGAGCCAATCAATTATTGTAGAATTGACTCTTTGTAATAATGTTCATTAATCAATAAAAGGCATTTTATTCTATATCGCGTAAATACTTATTATTGCAATATGTATTGTTATATGTCCTTAGAATGGTAGAACCGTGACGAGGGTATCAAGTGTTTTAAATCTTGATAGTGAGAACCCTATGAGCACATATGGTGGCCATTCTAGAAACGTTCGTAGCCCCAGTATTATTATGAAGTAAGGGCACAGATAATATGGTAAGGCTATCATAATGTTGAACAACTCTGTTGAAAGGCAGTGACCGACTCACTTGTCAAGGTTGTTTAGTGACAACCTGGTGCAACACATGGGTGCTTGCTGTAAGCGATTACATCGCAACAAGTTCACTAGATTGACCTACCAGAGGATTCCATATGGATGGTAACCCTAGTGTCTATGGAACAAATCCTCTAACGAATGGTGGTGCATGTGATCCTTAGACTTGAGATCACCGGAGCGCCTTGTGCACCGATTAGTGTAATTTGACACTAGCCTAACGCAATTCTTTTCAGAGCTATCAATACAGTAGTGATTGGCTGTATCAAGGAGTGTATCAAGACTATGGTGGATTGACAGAGGATTCATCACTCCCGTGTACGGGAGAAGTTATCTCACGGCGCAATTCAGTATATGGCAATGACACTAAAAGCGTGGGCCACGGTGGGATTGAGTTGTTGCTCTATCCAAGCTTTATAATACGGTCATTGGTCCGTAAATTCCGAATAAATAATATCGAGAGTAACCGAAGGTTGACACTACTTCTATGCCTTCGCTCGCCGAGATAACGTATGATGAAAGGATCGAATTGCACGGTAACCATATCGTTGATGTAGCTACTTTGCTGAATCCGAATCTATCGGGTGGCCATGATGCCTTGCTAGGGGCCAATCTTGGTCTATGTATTAGTGAGACGATTAATTGGTGTTAATCGCAATACTATACACTGCCGATATGATGAGGAGCCTAAGGGTCACACACATAGAAGACAATTTAAGATGCAAGAAGAAAGAAGGGCATTTTCGTCTTTTAAGGTGAAAGGGTATTTTGGTAATTTCACAATGCAATTAAATTTGCTGAGGTCGTAGCCTTTATTTAATTTGTTAGAAAAATTAAATAAGTGAAATTACGTTTAAATATGTGTTCGCACATATTTAAATATATTATCATTATTGTTAAATGTTAATATGTATATATATATATATATTTAAATATATATATTAATTGATTTTAATTGAGATAATGATGGAAATTAAAATAAATCAAATTGGGAGTGTTTGGCAACATGGGGCGTTTGGGTTGGAGCCCAAGCCTATTCCGTATGGGCTTAGGGCAAATTGTTTTTTAAATATAAAAGGAAAAGTGTGTGTGATTTTTAATTAAGCATTTTTCTTTGTAAAACAAAAACACACAAAGACCCCACCCCAATTTTTGCCTCTCCCAGCGAAATAACACCATTGCCTAAAATCAATTCAATTGATTTTGTCTTCTTCTTAATCTTGAAGCCAAAGAGGATCTAGCAAATCCCTCTTTGGTTCTTTTAAGATTGGTCTTCGTGTGGACTATGCAGTTCGATCCTACACTTGGATCGGTAGCAAAACGTTCGTCGACAAATTTGGAGGAGCCTTCAACGTGCGTTTGTTTCTCTTAACTCATGTTGAATATTTATACAGATTTTTATTTAATATAAATTGTTAAAATCATACCCTTGATCTTGGCTCATGTAAACGATCCTGTTATTTTATTTTTCGTTTCCGCTGCGTATACGGGACCGTTTACTAACAATGGACATATTCATTCAAAGTATGCGAACACTCTAAAGAAAAAGGGAAAAGTCATGGCTGCCACACTAAGCAACAGTGATGATAGTGAGAGTGGAGGTGATGAGGTAAATGAGGACAAGATCTTCCTGGCTTTTATGGCTGACCAAGAGGACAATAGAAGTGTGTCCTTGGATGACTCAAGTGATGTTTATAAGGAGCAGCAAAAGACTTATGATAAGATGTATGAGTCATGGGTGAAAGCCATCAGGAAGATCAAATCCCTTGAATATGAAAACTGCACCTTAACAGAAGATAAAAAAGTGTTGAATGATAAATTGAAAGCTGTGGTTATTGATTTATCCGACAAGGAACTTTTTTTAAATCAAGCTTTAAATGAACTAACTGAGGCCAAGGCCATTGTTGAAAGATTGAATGTAGGTTCTTAAAAACTTGATGAAGTTCTTGGGCAAGGGAAGTCTTTTGGTGACAAAACTGGATTGGGTTTTTCTCCTAGAGCAAGTTCTTCCAAACCTGGTGTGACCACTTTCATTAAGGCGAGCACCTCGAAACCAATTGTGACCACAGAAGCCAACACAATTTCAAACCTGAATGTTGTGCTGCACCTTCCGATCAGACCTTGAAGTTAAGAAGATTTACCCTTGTTTGTCATTTTTGTCAAAAGAAATGCCACATTAGACCAAATTGTTTCAGGCTTATTTCATACTTGAAAAGATGCATAAGAAATCATGTTTTCCTTCTAAAAAAACCCTGCATCAAAACAATTTTTTCAAAAATAGAAAAATATGGAGACCTAAGCCTAGTACCAGCTATTTGGTTCCTCATACCTCATTGCTTGCTTTTCAAAATGACCAATGGTACTTTGACAGAGGGTGTTCAAGGCACATGACAGGTAACAAAGGTTTGTTGAGTGATCTTGAATTTGTTGAGGCTGGTCATTTGACCTACAATAGTGGCAAAAGAGGTAAAATGCTTGGCAAATGATCTATTGTTATTCCTGGTTTCCCTGTTCTGAATAATGTGTTCTATGTTGAAGGTTTTAAAGCTAATCTCATAAGCATAAGGCAAATCTGTGATAAAGGTTGTGTTGTGAAATTTTCAAAAAATTTGTGTCAAGTTTTGAATGATGATGAGACTTCAGTTCTTGAAGGAAAGAGATCAAATGATAATTGCTTTCTTTTAACTAACAAAGTTTCATGTTTAAGTTCCAAATTAGATGATATTGATGTTTGACACAAAAAAATTGGACACATAAATTTCAGATCTTGTAAAACTCTCCAAAAAGGATGCTGTGAAAGGTTTGCCTAAACTAGTGTTCCCATTGTGTCCTATGCCAACAAGGTAAGCAAAATAAGTTTCCTCACAAATCTTTGTCTCGGTTAAGTACCTCATGTGTTTTAGAACTTCTTCATATGGATTTGATGGGGCTTATGCAAACTGAAAGTTTAGGAGGTAAGAGATATGTCTTTGTGTGTGTTGATGACTTTTCTAGATTCTCTTGGGTTGATTTTTTAAGGGAAAAGTCTGATACATTTGAAGTCTTTCAAAATTTGATCAAAAGACTTTAAGTTGAACAAAATTGTAGGGTAAACAAAGTTGTGAGGATAAGAAGTGATCATGGAAAGGAGTTTGAGAACACTGATTTTTCCAATTTTTGTGATTTGCAGGGTATATGGCACGAGTTTTCTGCTCTAAAAACACCTCAACGGAATGGAGTTGTGGAGCGAAAGAATAAAGTTCTTCAAGAAATGGCAAGAGTTATGTTAAATGACAAAAAATTACCAACTAAACTGTGGGTTGAGGCAATCAACATTGCATGTCACATTGCAAACAAAGTTTTTCTAAGGAAAGGCACCTCTCAAACTCCATATGAGTTATGGAAAGGTAAAAAGCTTGATTTGTCCTACTTTCATGTTTTTTGGTGCAAATGCTATGTGTTGAATGATAGAGATCCCCTAGGAAAATTTGATTCCAAAAGTGATGAAGGCGTTTTTCTCAGATACTCTTCAAATAGTAGGGCATATACAATTTTCAATATGAGAACTTAACGCATAATTAAATCATTTAATGTTGTTTTCTCTGATTCAGAAGATTTCTCACAGTTTTCCCATGAAGATGATATTGATGACTTAACGTCGCATTCTAATGTGACCACTGACTATGACAGTGTGCCCATTCCAAATTCTTATAAAGATGTGACCACATCAAAATCTGAAGTGAACACCTCTGCAGCTCAACAAGGATCTCTCCCAGAGAAACAAGGACTTGAAGTGATTGTTGATTTATCTGATGAAATCACTCAACAAAAGACACTCAAAACCAGAGAACCACCCTCCTAGATTAAAAAGGCTCATCTACCATCTACAGTGATTGGAAATCCAGACAAGATAATGGTCACTAAACGTAAAAAATTGAGTGAAATTAATAACTTGTGCTATGTTTCTCTTTCAAAACCTAAAAATGTGAAGGAGGCTCTTGAAGATGATTGTTGGATTGCTGCCATGCATGAGGAGCTGGAATAGTTTGAGAGAAATGACATATGGAAACGGTTCCCTCGACTTAAAGGGATTAATGTTATTGGAATGAAGTGAATTTTCAAGAATAAATTAGATGAGTTTGGAAACATTGTGCAAAACAAAGCAAGACTTGTTGCACAAGGGTATACCCAAGTTGAAGGAGTTGATTTCGATGAAACTTTTGCACCTGTGGCCAGGCTTGAATCCATAAGATTAATGCTGGGAGTTGCCTGCTGTATGAAGCTGAAACTTTACCAAATGGATGTGAAAAGTGCATTTTTGAACGGAATGCTGATGGAAGAAGTCTATGTTGAGCAACCAGTAGGATTTCAGGATCCTCATAAGCCTGATCATGTGTTCAAACTTAAGAAAGCACTGTACAGTTTGAAGCAAGCACCGAGAGCATGGTATGACAGGCTAACTTCTTTCCTTCTTGATCATAATTTCTCTAGAGGTAATCCCGACAAAACCTTATTCATAAAGCATGAAAAAGGTGAATTTTTGTATGCTCAAAATTATGTGGACGATATTGTTTTTGGTTCCACTTCACATAATCAATTAGAAAAATTTATTGCTTTAATGAAATATGAATTTGAGATTAGTATGGTGGGAGAACTAAGCACCTTGGTCTTCAAATGAAACAAATTGATTGTGGCATGTTTGTCTCTTAGTCTAAGTAAGCCAAAAACATGCTCAAAAGATTCAATCTCGAAACTGCCAAACATGCTAACAGCCCAATGAGCTCCACTCTTAAACTCTCCAAGGATGAAAAAGGTAAAAAGATTGATAATAATTGTTTAGAAGCATGATAAGGAGTTTGTTATATTTGACAGCAAGTATGCCTAATTTGTGCGTTAGTGTAGGTGTGTGTGCAAGGTTTCAATCTAATCCTACTGAGCTTCATCTTAAAGTTGTTAAAAGGATTATGAAATATGTTGCTAGAACATTAGATTTTGGGATTTGGTTTTCTTATGATTCTAATCCTACTCTTGTGGGTTTTAGTGATGTTAATTGGGCAGGCTGCTTGGATAGTAGAAAAAACACATCTAGAGGATGTTTCTTTATCGGCAACAACTTGATCACCTGTATAGAAAAAAACAAAATTCAATTTCACTCTCCACAGTCGAAGCTGAATATATCGATGCAAGGAGTTGTTGCACACATGTTCTTTGGTTAAAACAAATGCTATGTGATTATGGATTTGATCAAGAATGTATAACTGTCTTTTGTGATAACACTAGTCCAATAAACATTTCTAAAAATCATGTTCAGCAATCTAGAACTAAACACATTGACATTAAGCATCACTTTATAAGAGACTTAGTTGATGAGAAAGTGAGAAGGAGTCTGTCTTGTAGTCAGCCTACCAATTTAGGTCCTACTCTAACTATATAGCCTCCTCTTGATAAACCAAACTCTCAGGAAAGATTGGAACCAAGGGGAGGTCTGGAGAGATTAATTCAGCCAGGTCTCCAATGTTATTCTTAAAGAACTGACTATCAAAGTGGAAGGAAACCTAATGATCTACATGAGCAATCATCCCACCTAGAAGAAACCAGTGATTCACAGTCACAAGTTAAGGAATAACTATCTTCTGATGAGTCTAAATCAGGGCATGATGATTTACATTTACTATTGCACTAAGGAAGGGTGTTAGATCCTTTACATTGCATCCTATTGCTAAGTATGTGGCATACGATAAGTTGGCAAATGATTTTTTTGGCATTCACCACTAATCTCTCAGTTGTGAAGGTATGAGGCATTAGGGGATGAAAAGTGGAGGAAGACTGTGATAGAGGAGATGGAGGCTCTTGAGAAAAAAACAAGACTTGGGAGCTGGTGAGTTTACCTGAAGGGAAAACAACTGTGAGTTGCAAGTGGGTGTTTACTATTAAGTATAAGGCAGATAGAACAGTTGAAAGGTATAAGACAAGGCTAGCGGCAAGGGGATTTACACAAACCTATGTAGTAGACTATGAGGTGACCTTTGCTTCTGTGGCTAAGTTGAACACTATCAAGGTGCTCGTCTCTTGCAACAAATCTAGATTGGCCTTTACAACAACTAGATGTGAAAAAATGCGTTTTTGAATGGGGAACTTGCAAAAAAGTTATACATGGAAATGCCATTAGGGTTTGAAGGGAGTGGAAAGGATGGAAAAATGTGCAAATTGAAGAAATCATTACATGGCCTAAAACAGTGTCCATGAGCTTGGTTTGAAAAATTCATAAAGGCTGTTAAGAGGTATGGTTTTACTCGGGGGCACACTGATTATACATTATTCCTTAAAACCTATGTAGGTAAGATTACTATATTCTAATTGTTTATGTAGATGATATTATTATTATTGGAGATAGTTTTGAAGAAATGGAGGCTGTTAAGAAGGTTCTTGCTTGGGATTTTGAATTTAAAGACTTGGGGCAGTTGAGGTATTTTCTTGGGATGGAGATTGCTAAGAGTAAATAGGAAATTTCAGTTTCACAAAGAAAATATGCGTTGGATTTATTAAAGGAGATAGGTATGCTAGGTTGCAAGCCAGTTGAGACTCTCGTTGAACCAAATCTGAAATTTGAGAAAATGAATTGTGATTCTCTGGTTGATAAAAGTAGGTATCAAAGGCTGGTTGGGAAGTTGATATACCTATCTCATACCAAACTTGACATAGCCTTTCCGGGAGCGTAATGAGTCAGCATATGCATAACCCACAAGAGAAGGATTTTGAGGTTGTGAGTAGGATTCCAAGGTACCTTAAAATGACCCTTGGGAAGGGGCTGTTTTTTTGTAAAAAGAATGAAAGGAAAGTAGAAGCATTCACGGATGCGGACTGCACTGGTTCTGTGGATGATAGAAGATCGACCTTAGGTTATTGCAATTTTGTTTGGGGAAATTTAGTAACCTGGAGAAGTAAGAAGCAGAACGTGGTAGCTAGAAGTAGTGCTGAGGTTGAGTTTCGTGCTATGGCTCATGGGATTTGTGAACTAATATGGCTAAAAAGAATCTCGGGAGGGCTTGAAATCAAGAGTGCGGAGCGTATGAGGTTGTACTGTGACAACAAGGTTGCGATTGGGATAGCACACAAGTTGAAAAAGATAGACATTTCATCAAAGAGAAGATAGAAGATAAGCTATTGTGTGTTACCTACTTGCCTACAAGTCACCAGACATCATATATTCTTACAAAAGAACTGCCTAGACAGTTGTTTGTTAATCTAGTTTCCAAACTGGGAATGATAAATATCTACTCACCGGCTTGAGGGGGAGTGTAGGATTTCTAGATTAGAATATGATCAATTTAAGAGTTATCTAAGTCTTATCTAGTTTAAGAGATTGAAATAAAGATTATCAGAATTTGTTTTCTCCTGATTTCATGTTTAAATCTCTTTATATGAGATTTGAGCCAGTTTGGTTTGTAAGTCAAAAATAATTTTGAAAAACTAAGTTACGATTAAAAATTTTAAAGTTTTATCTCTAAATTTTAAATATTTGAAAATATTGTATTTTAAATCTCTTTGTGAGATTTGGGTCAGTTTGGTTTGTGATTCAAAAATAATTTTAAAAACTAAGTTAAAATTAAAAATTTTAAAGCTTTATCTCAATATTTTAAGTATTTGAAAATATATATGGTATTAAAAATTGTTTTTGAAGTTAAAAACTATATAAAGACTGAGAAATGATTATATAAGTTAAAAGCTTGATCTCAATATTTTTCTTGTTTTCTAATTTTACACTAATTTTTAGGATTATATGCAAAAAATTGTTTTTTAAAACATTTCAACTTATTTTAATAAAAACCATTTTCATAAAATCCCTTATATTCCTTGTTTTCGAAAACAAAACACTATTTAAAATTCATATCAAATAGGCTCTTATTTAGATTATAAACTTGTATATGTATTTATGTTATATTTATGGTTGTGCTTGTGGCTATTCAGTGCACAAGATTGTGTTAAATTTTCAGTATGGTTGTTGAACGCTTAACTATCATTTTAAAAGTTGTTGCGTAACATTGTTAAAGATGTTACTGAATTATGATACATCTGCTTGGTATTTATTGAATGTGTGCAATCCTTGCTATTTTAATTCAATGCGTAAATATGCTTGTCTTTGTTCCCTTTCTCATATTACACCCCGCTTGGAAGAGCTGCAACTATTTAGGTTACAGCAGGAAGCCAAATCTGTTCCTAAACTAATAGATCAGAACGAGAAGTCGCATAAAAATAGTGTTAATGGAAAGAGAAAAACAAATTCAAACGTGAATGATGAACAGTCTCCAGCTAAGCGGTAGAAAAATACTGTTCAAAACCCAAACAAAGTGCATGGGAAAGAAAAGGGACGAGCACAAAACTTAGTTGAAGAAAACGAAGTAAAAGAAGCAAAACCGAAGTTTGAAGAGCATCCAAATGACCAGCACATCAAAGACTCCACCACTAGAAGAGCCAAAGTACACACTGACGAGTGTACTGCATTTTTATCAAACCTTAACTTCAGGGCAAGTAGAGATTCTCTCGCATTTCAGAGAGAGATTGCTTTTTATTCATTTTTTAACGCTGGACAGGCAAATACAGAGAGATAATTTTGATGGTTTTAATTTCTTTTAGGAAACTTCTGAAGATCTGAAAAAATTCTGTAGCGATGTTGATAGGGTTGAATCTGTTCGAATTTTGCAGGACAAGTTCATTGGAAAGTCAAGGGTATGACTTTGTTTCTCTCATTCATTATTTTTCAATGTTCTTGGCGCTTTATGCTTCTAATGAAAAAGCGGAAGCTATCCACTGGACCTTCCATGTGAACATCAGTATTATAGTCAAATCCTTATTTAACATTGCCTGACCTTTACACTTCAACATATGTATGCATAATGTGGATCGCTGCCACGTAAATTAGCCCTAAGAAACTAATTTTAATGAGACTGGGAGATCAGCATGGCTGATGCCTCAAAGAGATAGAAACTGCTAATTGCAATCCATTCTCTTTGATCAAATTTCTCAATGGTGCTCACTGAAATTTCAATTTGATTTCTTCCTTTCATGCAGTCAATAAATCATTTAGTTCTTATGCTTTTAGTTTTAAGATGAATGTCCTTTCCAGAGACGATTATGTAGTCTCACATAAACCTGCAGAAGCGTTGAATTCCATAATTGTGGTAAAATTGCTTAATTTTCTAAGTATAAAGAGTCTAACTATCTACGAGCATATTTTTTCATTTTCCTAGCAAGTGATATGCTTAGGAGACTCAACCATAGTCCCATACAGATTTACCCATATTCCAGCTTGCCTTTAAACTATAGAGCTTCTGTATGGGACCGTTGCATACTAATTTATAATATTCTCTGATCGATTTTTGAAGGGCCTCGCATATGTGGATTTTGCCGATGATGCACACCTTGTTGCAGTTGTAAGAAAGAACAAAAAATGTTTCTTGGGAAGAAGATAAGCATTGCAAGATCAAATCCGAAGCAAAAGAGAAAGGATTCTGCTGGTCATGGGGCCTCTAGAGAACATGGTAGGCTAAGTGGAATTATGTTTTATCTTTGTTATTACTTGTGTGTGTTTGTTTGTGTGTAATGCAGTCTATAGATGTTTGCATGTTTGTGTTTCCTAGTTTTACCTTTTATTTTCTTACTCCTTTGGATTAAATGGCAGCACAAAGTAGTAATCAGACTTTCAGGGAGTCTAGAGCGCCACACTATGTTGCTAATAAACATAGTGATAGCATTTAGCTAAAGGGGAGGAACACATTTGCAATGCCAAGGAACGTCAAACCACTTGGTGTCCCCTCGACAAATCCAAAAGTCAGGGAAGTGAAAGATGAGAAGCCGAAGTCAAATAATGAGTTCAAAGAAATGTTCCTTAAGAAGTGCGGTTTGTTCTTGGGGTTACATGTTACATGTTAACTAGAATAGCACAGTAATTGACAAACTTCCCTTTCTTATAAAAAACGTAAGGTTTTGCCTTAATATGTTTCTATAAACATAGTTATGACAAAAGATACCTGTTCAAGGACAAAAAATATATGTGCTATTAAGATCAATCTATATCGGTACCCTTCTTGTAAATTTTCTTCTAGATATGCCCAAGTTTATACCCATTTTGTTCAAAAAGGTAGAGTTCTAATATGTTTCCTATGGATATATATTTCATCCAATTTGTGATGAGAATAGCCTCAATACCTTACCCCAAGATTTATAGAAATTTTAGCATATTAGATGGCTACCAAGTTCCTTTTTATGTGACAAATGACCAATGGCATTGGATCCAACAAGATGATGAAAACTATTATGGGTTGGTGGTCTATTCTTGGTCTAAAATAACATTGAACGCTCACAAGGTAATCTTGTTAGGTTCTTTGCTTTTTTGTACCTATTGATTCTATTATAGCGGAGAATCCATTTTACTATTTGTCATAGATGAAAATCCTAATGCAGAAAGATGGACCACTAGAGAACTATTGAGTTTGTGTACTGAAACAGCAATGGCCTTGCATCTCATGCTTGTGGAAAATGTGAAAAAATGTCTTTGGTCTAGAAAATGCCTGTTGAAGAATATGAAGAATATCATTTGTATGCTCGCCCGATTAAAATTTCTGCACACATATATTCATTTTTTATTATCTGTTTTGAATGAATATTCATATCTCATATGATTAAGTTTGTTTCACTTAGACTCTTCATGATTCTATTGGATGCTTTCATAAAATTTCTCGTAGAATCGAGAATGAGGTTTTCGCTTTGTACATGTTAGATCATGAATTAGTACCAATCTTCAAACAAGATCTCATTGTTTCACTTTCTATTTTCGGAATGGAATATTTACATAATCCCCATGAATAGGATTAAACGTTATTCCATGGCATTTGTATGATATTCCTTCTTAATTTTAAGCGAGTACTTGAGAGAGTTTAAGTGATCTATGAATTATGTTTCATTTTTCATTTCTTTTATACAAGTTTACACCAAAGGAAGTAGAGACAAATCCAACATTACCATCAGACTTGGTAAGTGATTTCGTGATTTTTGTGATTGCGCGTTGGGATCGCGCATATATTGATTTGTTCTTATCCCTCCCGAGATGTTCGAGATAAGGCTTATCCCTTAGTTTGTCGAACAACGATATTGGATGGTTGCGACGAGGTTATGCTGAGTCGGACTTCAAGATTCCATGACCTTGAGATCACGTCGATCTACTTATTTTCGGGCTACCTAGACTTTCGAGCTTACGACAAAAATCACACATAACAGATATTAAAGTAGAGGTCATGATTTGAATCTCCCACGTTTTACATCCTACTGTATTTGGGTTGGTCTTTCGGTCTAAATTTGAGCTTAGATTATGTAACACGTGAAGATGCCTCTTCTAGAGCTTAATACTTTTTTCAGCTTAAGCTTTTAGGTCAAGTTGTTTATCAACAAAATTGTTGTTGAAATTTTGTTATAATTTCAATTTCTTGTGGTCTTTCTTGCTTTTAATATAAGTAATCGGTTTATGCATGCTTAAAGTTAAATGTTTTGCACTTAAATAATATTTTTATAAAGGAGATTAAATTAATAGTAATCATTTTGATTAAGCATTATTGAAGTTATAAAAGTAGTTGTGCTCTAGATTGACGTATGAAAATTTTAATCAATAAGCAAACACTGATTATAAGTTTTTAGCATTAAAATTCATTGACTCCCTTGAAATTAACTTGGCTTCTATGAGCATCATGATTAAACATGATTAAAATTATCTCATAAAATTTGTGGTTCATAGAATTAACATAAAAACAAAGAGGAGAAGACGGAAAATTTAATCAATAAAAAACAAACGAATGTTAAATAAATGCATAATGATCCATCCAGTACCATTGAATAAGAGAAATCAATTTAAAGAATTAACATGTCAAAACATTGAGAGAAAAGATCAAGATTCTATTTCAAATTTCATTAATTCTCTCGCAGAATATGATGCGTTGAAAAATTAGAATAGAAAAGTTTTATACCTATAAAAATTTTCTCTCTTCTAATTGATTCCATCTATTATTGGAAGTATAGTCTCTAATGAACTTCAAATCCGACTTCGCTACCTCGTGGCGCACCTCTAATAATAGTCTCTAATAAACAGCATAAAAACTGATCTTATAAATGAAGAACTTTAAACTAGAAAAGGATATGGTCCTAATGTTGTTTGCTACAATACTTTAATCAGATGGTATTGTAAGAATGAAGAAGTCAACGAAGTTCTTAGTCTTTATCAAGAGAAGATTTTAGAAGGAATTGGGCCTAATGTGATTACAAATAACAATTTGTTAACTTGCCTTTTTCTTAAAACTAATGTAAAAGATGCACATAAATTAGTTGGTGAGATGCAACTTAATGGTTTTACCTTGTTCTTGGACACATAGCATTTTCATTGATGGACTTTGCAAGAATGGATGTGTTCCAGTGTTTTACATAATCCATCAAAGAGGGAATTCAAGCTTTCAAGGTCAACTGTAACCTTAGTAAATATTAAGTTTGCAGTTGACCTTGAAAGCTTGAATTCCCTCTTTGATGGATTATGCAAAACAGGAATATCTGAAACGGCTCTGTAGCTATTTTAGAAATTCCTCTCATTGAAAGCCTAGTGCCAAACATTGTTGTCAGAAATTTCGTAACTGTTTTTAGAATTTAGTTTTGATGGATACCACTGTTTCCAACTTTTACAAGCAATTGGGGTCATAATAGAGATTATAATGTTATAAGAAGTGAATTCATAACAGAAGCTCTTTATTGAGATAGGTGTATGTGCGATTGTCTAATCGCTTGATATATGTTGATCATATATGTTAATGTATAGTGCACGTTGTGGATAAGTTAATGTAGAACATTATAATAGTATTATAAAGTGTTAAAGACATCAAGTCAACTCCTTTGAGCTTCACTGTAATTATAGAAATTCACTTAAGATTTTTGAAATAATAAAATTTCCCTCGTTATTAATAAACTATTAGTCCGCTAGAACATATATCTATAAAATTAATAAA
>CM047749.1:39645144-39773529 GCA_026225825.1 Pistacia integerrima
GCTTCATTAAGCATGTTCTTGTTTCTTTGATAATGTCATTGTGTTTGTACTTCATTTTTGGTCTGTTTTCTTTGGATGATGATGATCATAGCTCGTTTCCTTTTTGCCTTCATTAGAAAATGGACTAGTAAGATTGGAAGCAAAAGAATTTGATAGCAGAAATGTTTGCATATTCTTTTTAAGGGTATTTGTATATTCTTTTTAAGGGTATTTGTTGTAAGAGGTAAAGCAATTTTAAGGATTAAAGGATAATTTGAAAACGGGTAACCAAACCGAAAATTTGGTTCGATTTACATTCGGTTTTTAACCGAAACCGTCCGGTTTTCGGTTTAGATAAACCGGTTTGGTTAACCGGATTATCCCACCCCTAGCTTTTTCTCTTTCGATAGCTACTGCTGAAATTATACAAAGTATTGCACTCAGGAGGAAAGAATGGAAATGAAGATTCAGAAAAAATAATATGAAGCAGTAGTAGTATCACTTCATATTCTATCATTATGAGCTTGGCAAACCAAGGATTTAAAACCCAGCCTGGGCTTTGTTTTAAAACTCCGATCGGACCGGCCGGTCCGATCGGTTCGACGGGAACTCGCCTTTACTTCGGTTTGGGTTAACATAAAACCGAGAATGTTATTAAAACCGTTTTGGACCTGTAATGGACCGTCGGAACAATACAAAACCATAAGTCCGACCCGCCTGGGGCTTAAAACGGTTTGCTATTTTTGCATATCTAATCCAAAAAAATTCATATTCTTAATTCCTAAACCAATTTACAGCACCGTTTCATTCTCCATTTCATTTGAATAAAAAAACCAAATTGTATCTTCCATTTTCATCTTCAATTCTTCTTCACTTACTCTAAAATCTATTGGTAAAGAAGAAGTAAGGGGAGGGGAAGGAAGAAGAAAGAGAAGAGGAGACAAGAGAAAGAGTAAGGAAGGAAGAAGAAAGAGAAGACGAGACAAGAGAAAGAGTAAGGAAGAAAATTAGAAGAAAGAAAAGAGGAGATGAAGAGAAAGAGAAGGAAGAATAAAGAGAAGAGGAGAGAAAAATTACAGTAGAGGAAGAAGAAAGATGAAGAAGAAAGAGAAGAAGAAGAAGAAGAAAGTGGCGGGGAGTGATGGGGAGAGAGAGAGAAAAAAAATGAGAAAGTGACAGGGAGTGATGGCCTATGGGATTGGGGAGAGAAAAAAAAAGGTGAAAGATGGAAGTGATGGGGAGAGAACAAAATAATTAATAATAAAATCTAAGGGTGCATTTGCTTTATTTTAAACTTACAAGGGTTTATAGGTGAATTTTAGGGATGTATTTGTTGGTTTTCAAACTTATAACAATTAATGGAATTGTTTAAAGATGTGACTGCTATATACCGGTCCAATCGGTTGGACCAGTCAACCCGCAGATCGGCCCCCGATCGGGTTAATGAACTGTCCGATTTTTAAAACAATGGGCTTGGGGTGAAACCCGACATAGTAGCTTGGTCATGGGTTGACCGGTTAAACTGGTTTGATCGGTGGTCAAACCGGTGATATCTACATGTAAAAAAGTTTAAAATCCAACAAAAACACCCCCAAAAATTACCATAAGTTTTTACAAGTTTGAAATCTTGCAAAAATACCCCTAATTACACCACTGGCATTAGACTTGGCAAAACAGGTCAAGACCCGCGAGGTCGACTCGTACCCAGGTAAAAAAATATAGGGTACATTGGACTCGTACCCAACCCGGCCCGTATATTCAAAGGGTTATACGAGTCAACCTACGGGTGCCCGCGGGTACCCGTTAAAAAAAAAAAAAGAAAAAAAGAAAGAAAAGGTATTTGTTTATTTTAATTGGTATTTGTAATTTTGTATTATATGTTATTGACTTGATTGTTGTGTTTGTTTATTTGTATTACTATTAGTGATTATGTATTTGTTTATTTTGGTAGGATATTTTTAGTTTTGTATTATATGTTATTGACTTATTGTGTTTGTTTATGTGTTATTTGTTTATTTTGATTCCTTATTTTTTATATTCTAAATTGAATTGAATTTAGAGTAGTTGATTTTGGGGGCTAAATGTAAATTGCAGGAATTTTGGGTATTAGGGGTGAAATGAAATTTAAAACCTAGAGAGAGAAAAAAAGGGTACCCGTGGGTTTACCCATACCTTCATAGGATAGGGTATGGGTCCAATATTTTGGACCTACATATGACTTGGCTGCGGGACCTGTACCCATGAAGACCTAGCCCGAACTCGGCCCACCCACCCGTTTTGCCAAGTCTAGCTGGCGTTGACAATCTAGGCCAAATAGGGCTTGTTTCTAGTGTCGACAACACACCCATCACCACAAAATATCTCCCCTTAGCCTTTTGATCAAAACCCATTCACCCTACCCTCTTTCGGCTCACCAATTGCCAGAAATAGCTAGTTACTGTTCACGATTTATTTTTGGGATTTCTCGTTGTTTCACTCATCGAAAATCAATCCACTCACCAGCTTTCCTCTTAAAAAACCCCAACATCTCAGTCATTGTGTGTCGATCATTGTCCTAATTTCTAGAGTTTTTGATAAATAGTAAAAATGGATAACCCTAGCTGATTAAGGCCTCGGGTCCCCTATTTAACTAGCCAGGCTGGGCCGGATTTAAAATTATATGAAAAATTATAAACACCACCACAAACACAAAACAAGAATGGTACAAAAAGCCAACTGTTCCAGGTTCATTAATTCTGTTCTTTGGAGCAGGGTGGTTATTTCAAACCCAGTTACATATTTGTAAAACTAAACTAGATCGTATTACCTTCAAATAAGTTAATCAAAATTCAGTGACTAACCAGTCCATTGGAGTACATCAATTTGAAAAGCATAAGAAAATTTGCTTGTGACAAATATTATGTTTGATTGTTTCGCTTTGGGGACTTGATCCCTCAAAATATAATTACATTTCTAACAAACATTAACGAGCTTGTGGCATATAAATTGGCTACTAACAAGTAAGTTGCTCCAACCCAATATTAGATATTTAGATTACAGATAAATTTAATATTAAGGATTATTATCAGAAACATCCCTTGTGATTTAAGTATCTTAAAAAGACCTCAAAGGTATGGAAAATACTTCACTCACCCTGAGGTTTTACGAAATATGCGCCAACCTCCCCTGAGCCTGAGCGGTTGACCCCAGTTAACAAACGGAATTGGTTAAATGATGAAGGGTATATGCGTAGTTTTGTTTGTTCATAATTAAAAATAAATTAAAACCAAAGCAGCCTTGGTGTTCTCTTATTTATAGAAATCAAAGCCATGAATAATGTTCTCTCGTCTATGATAAACTATTTGCTGGAAACTAAAGAGTCGAGTCTAGCATTGACATTCCGCTGAAGACTCGTCAGTATTAAAATCCTCACCGTAGAGAAGGTAGAAAAGTTACTCAAATGCAAGTCACCAACATTATTCTCATATTTCTCTTGCTACTTGTTTCTTTTAAAAACGCTTACCCAATGTGACCGGAGAAGAAGGGCAAGTTGTTGATGCTCAGGCTTTGTTCTTGGTTGGTGATGTTGGATAGAAGTTGTAGTGTTTGTTTGAATATAAATAAATTTAGAGATTTTGATGTGGGTGTTTTGACTATTGAGAGTCATGTGTGTTCCATGTGCTTTGTTTGTGTGGATAGTGAAGATATGAAATGAGCATATAAAGTGTTTGATAAAATAACTAAGAGAGCAAATACATTATTGATAAGTAAAGAATAAGGTTCACACTCAACAGGGTTGTTTTGACTTGTATATTCTGAGATAGAGTTGTTCAGTTTAGGGAAACAAATGCATTCTTAAATTATACAAAGTTGGTTGTAGTCTGGTAGAAATATATAGGAAGTATCTAGTGGATGGATCTATGGAGGATTAACATTTATAAAGTCTTATTTCTGGTCTTCTAATAACATTGAATTCTATGGTGAATTGTTAAAACATGAACTAATAATTTTCATTTAAGCAATTGTTGACATTTCTTTCTTTTAATTAGACTTTACTGCTCAAGGAGGGTTAGTTGAGGGTTTGGTGATATAAACTTAAACTTCAGGGAAGGTTGCTGATAATAACCCTTAATTTAATTCCATAGGAAGCTCAAATTTAAAGGAGACTATATTAGATTGAACCATCTATTTAATGACATGAAATCAGTTTTAAATAAATAATCATCAAAGGGATAATTATTTATATCACATGCATTATAGTTATCAGAAAATATTATTATCCTATTGTGAAGTTTTTGATAATCTTTAAAGAAATTTGTAATAATTTTAGAAATTTATAACACTTTCTGAAGATACTAGATGCATTTAATCCGTTGTTAATTAATGAAGGGAAAGAGTGTATATATCTGTTAACCCAATTCCCAGAGTTAAAAGCTTTAGATACTTGATAGAACATGCAATCATCCAAAGTCACCAACTAACCTCCGCTTTGTCCTACTATCTGAATATTATGCGCCCGCCTATAATAATGATATAAGAAAACAAATTGACATAAGCAAGCAAACACAATGACATAAATCTGCACAATATCACCTTCTTCTTTTATTATTTGACTTCAATTTGTTGCAAATTTTATAAGTTGCAGGGGTTTCATTAATGGAAGATGGTGAGTGGGTTCTAGTGCCTCGCCCCTTGGACAAAGAACTCTGGGACTCAAGTTTAATGATCGACTCTGAGTCTGTGACAACTAACTCTTTAATGATTACGTTCAATGGACCCGCCAAGCATTTCACCGATGCAATTCCCATCGGTAATGGTCGGCTTGGAGCCTATGGTGTGGGGCAGTGTGGCATCAGAAACTCTCCAGCTCAATGGTATCATTTTCTTTTTGTTGCTGTTGTTATTTTGAAATAAACCGTTTATTCTTCTCAGAGCATAATTACATCGCATGGAAAATGATTTGAATTTATCTTCTCATCCAGAGGACACGCTCTGGACTGGGATTCCAGGGAACTACAGTAACCCAGAAGCTTCAGAGGCACTGTCAGAGGTCAGGCATCTTGTTGTCATTGGTGAATATGCTGCAGCTACTTCTGAATCCATCAATTTGTTTGGACATCCTGCAGATGTATGTTACTTAGTTATATATCTACTTTTCATCGTCATTTTTACTGGTGTTGTTTTTTTTGCTACATATATGTAAGTTATGGTATATTGAGTGTTGAACTTTTACTAGTGTTGTTAAGTACCAACATCTGGTTCATGATGGCAATTTGCTTGAAATTACTTGAGTAAAGTTTCAATGTTTTGGTGAATGACTGCATGAATAGTCCTTGTTTCATGAGAGAAATTCCATTTGAAAAGTTGTAGGACTAAATCACTAGGTTCATTTTAACAAATTGCTGTTCTTTGCCTCTTGAGGTTTGACTTATATGTGCAAGGTGATATCTATAGTTTGACCCCATTTTCTAACAATTTTCTTTTGATGTTGAAGGTTTACCAACTTCTTGGTGATATTAAACTAGAATTTGATGATTCCCATCTTACATATGTTGAAGATACATATCATAGAGAGCTAGACTTGAATACTGCAACTGCACTAGTGAAATATTCTGTTGGAAATGTAGAATTCACAAGAGAGCATTTTTCTTCAAATCCGGACCAAGTGATTGTGACAAAGATGTCTGGAAGCGAGGCTGGGTCTTTGTCCTTCACAGTATCTCTGGATAGCAAGTTAGATCATCATTCCTATGTGAACGGGAAAAATCAGATTATAATGGAAGGACATTGCCCTGGAAAAAGAATCCCACCAAAAGTGGAGACAAATGATGAACCAAAGGGAATTCAGTTTTCTGCAGTTCTTGATATTCAACTTAGTGATGGTAGAGGCATCATACATGCCCAAGACAACAAGAAGTTGAAAGTTGAAGGTTCAGATTGGGCAGTTATACTTCTAGTGGCTTCATCCTCATTTGATGGACCGTTTATGAAGCCTTCAGATTCTCAAAAGGATCCTACTGCAGAGTCTCTTAGTGCATTAAACTCAATTAGAAAATTTTCATATTCCGAGCTTTATGCACGACATTTGGATGACTATCAGAACCTTTTTCACCGTCTCTCAATACAGCTTTCAAAAAGCTTAAAAAGAACTGATGGTACAGTTTCGACTGCAGAGAGGGTGAAATCTTTTCAAATTGATGAAGATCCATCTTTGGTGGAGCTTCTATTCCAGTTTGGTCGATATTTGCTTATTTCTAGTTCAAGACCTGGAACTCAGGTGGCCAACCTGCAGGGAATATGGAACGAAGATCTGCAGCCGACGTGGGAGTATGTTCTCATTCTCTTCTTTTTATATGATTTCACTGATCCTTGTTCTGTGAATCTTGATTATGTGTCTTTCTCATTGATTGCTTCCTGCTGTTTTCTTTTGTTTTTGCTGAACAAAGATGTTTTATGTTTTCTCATTGTTTCTTATTGCTGAACAAAATTAGGCAGCCAGTAAAACGCCTAATTTT
Organism: Pistacia integerrima; assembly: GCA_026225825.1. Classification (NCBI taxonomy): domain Eukaryota; kingdom Viridiplantae; phylum Streptophyta; class Magnoliopsida; order Sapindales; family Anacardiaceae; genus Pistacia; species Pistacia integerrima. The sequence continues at coordinate 39,651,618 of CM047749.1, forward strand.
GATGCTTTAGTTCAGGGATTCTTTTATTAAATGCAATGGAAATAAGTTATGTAATTAAATCTTTCTGATAAGAAGAATAGTTAATTGAAAAATAGAAGATCCTTCTTCTATTCTCCTCAGATACTTAAAATCTTTTTTAGTACTTGTCAACCTCCCTGGAATCAGTCTATATTTGATTTCAAGTTATGTGGCTGTAAAGTAAATTACTATGTCATGTTATTTTATGTTTTGATCAATATACAAAATTTTGGTAAACCCTTCTTGTCGGTAATAGCGCATAATAATTTTAAACACATGTAAAACATTCCATTTCCTTGTGTCATTTGCATCAACATTTCACCTAGATGTCACTGAATTCTTTATTTCTTTTCCAGTTCTGCTCCTCATGTAAACATCAATCTTGAAATGAACTATTGGCTGTCGTTGCCTTGCAACCTTAGTGAGTGCCAGGAGCCTTTATTTGATTTCCTTACCTCTCTGTCAATCAATGGAACTAAAACTGCAAAAGTAAGAACTTTTTTCCTTCAAGTTTAAGTTGGACAACTTTCATTTTCATTAAATTTAGTTCCTATGTTATTTCGAGGAATTTTAAGGGAAGAAGTTCTCAATTTGAGTCAACATTTAACAATTCATAGATGCTTTTTCCAGTTTGCCATTCTAAATTTTCAATGCCAAATGTTGTTTTTATTTTTATTACAGGTGAACTATGCAGCAAGTGGCTGGGTTACTCATCATAAGTCTGATATATGGGCAAAATCATCAGCAGATCGAGGTAAAGCTGTATGGGCTATGTGGCAGATGGGTGGAGCATGGCTTTGTACACATCTGTGGGAGCACTATAATTATACCATGGACAAAGTAAGATTCCATTCAATACTTGCCTATGCCTTTCTTTAGTTAATGATTGGCATTGTCTGTTCCCTGCATTTGGAAAATTACACCTCTTGCTCACAGTTGTTGAATTGAAGAGTAGATAATGGAATGCAATGAGAAGCCAGTCTTAGAGAATTTTGTGATACAATGGCCTAGGGCAAGACCTCTACTATAAGCATATACTTGAATCCGATAACTTCTTGCCTTTGCCCATTCTTTGAAGTTCGAGTATTTGACTGAATTCTTAATGTTAGTCTTTGTCTTTTCTAATTGTAAATTATTTTTCTTCTGTAGGAATTATTGTAGTTGTCTCTTCATTCATTGTGGATGGTCTTTTTAACTGGGAGATATGGAATTATTGTTTATATATTTGAATGTTTCTAAAATGGTGGTGAGTTTGGCTCTGTTAGAGTGTAGATAGTATATATAAAAAAAAAATATTTCATTGACTGTTAGAGATGGGATTTACAAATCCAATGGAGCCTAGGGTTTGCTTTCAGTTTCAACCTGTGTTATTGCTCCCAACCAGATGAGATGTAAGAGCCAAACTAGTCCAACTAAGTACTTCAGTCATTCTTTAAGTTTGGAGATGTTGCAAGAAAATTCAGCAGTCTCTCTTAAGAATGGTGATATATTAACAGTTCACTACCTTTGAATTCTTGGCTTAGTCAATGATAGTAAAATGGTCAAATCTCCACCTATTTAAAGTGAAAATCCAAATTGTACTGGTTACATTTCTTCTAGATGTTTTTATTTTTTCATTTTTGCCCTTTGTGCATGCTAGTGGTTCCATTCCTTTTTCAGAATATATAAAACAATTGCTGTTCGTAAACATTGACTCTAGGATTGTTGTTTCTTGAGATTTTGGACTTGCAAGAACTCAAATATCATATAGATCTCATTTTTTTAATTGGGTTTACAATTAGATTTTCTTTTTATTCATACCCTTTCTTAAAGATGTATATGTTTCTTTCTGTTAACTACTGCATATGTTTTTCCTAAAAGCATTTGGCTCAGCAAATAGTGAGTAAATGATATGTTTTCTGCTTGAATAGGATTTTCTTAGAAGGTAAGGCGTATACTTTGTTGGAAGGATGTGTATCATTTCTGTTGGATTGGTTGATTGAAGGCAATGATGGCTTTCTTGAAACCAACCCCTCAACTTCACCTGAAGCATGATTTTATTGCTCCTGATGGTAAGCTAGCTTCTGTGAGCTACTCATCAACCATGGACATGGCAATCATTAGAGAAGTTTTTTCTGCTTTTATTTCCGCCACTGAGGTGAAGCCCTTAATTCTTATATCAGCCTTGATAAACAGATTTTTCATTTTTTTACGCCATTATAATCTAATTGTTCATCTTTTGAAAATAGGTTTTGGGAAGAAAGAATGATTCTCTTCTTGAAAAAGTGCAGAAGGCTCTACCAAGGCTTCGCCCAACAAAAATTGCAGAAGATGGTTCAATCATGGAATGGGTATGATGGTATTGAATTTAAGTTGCACAATATCAAAAGTGCCAAATTTTATTATGGCCTAAGAAATACTGTACATGGTAGGGCAGGCACAAGATTTTAAGGATCCAGAGGTACATCATCGACATCTTTCTCATCTATTTGGCCTGTTTCCAGGGCACACAATGACCATTGAAGGAAATCCAGACCTTTGTAAAGCTGCTGAGAAGACCCTACATAAACGAGGTTTGTATGTATTAATGACTAGATTGAACGTTTTGATCTCGCATTTTGTAATAACCATCTAGCATAGGTGTCATTTGGTTGCACATCTCCCAAATTGAAATCAAAATAATTTGAGTATTGCCAAGATGTACTGAGATACAAATAAGTTTACAGAGGCAAGTAAGGAAGTTCATCCTCCAGCTTCCCCTTCAGGTTTGTCTTGTTTGTTTTTGGACATCATGCTATGGATGCCAAAGCTCTTCATTGCTGTAATTAAACAGCATCACATGGGAAACTTATGAAACTGGAGAATTTGTAGAACTTTGTGTTTTCCTGCCTGAAAGTCACCTTTCTCAGAATTCATCTCATTATTAAGATATTCCTTGGAGTAATAGTTAGATATTTTCATCTCTTAATAGTGGATCATTGTAAGCAGGAGAGGAGGGCCCTGGATGGTCAATGGCATGGAAAACTGCTCTGTGGGCACGTCTCCATAACAGTGAGCATGCATATCGGATGGTCAAGCATTTGATTAACTTGGTGGATCCAGATCATGCGAAAGCTTTTCATGGGGGTCTATATACCAACTTATTTGCAGCTCATCCTCCTTTCCAGATTGATGCCAACTTTGGGTAAGCCGAACTGACCTTATCCTTTCCAGTGAAACTGTGTGGCAATAAAGCAAATGCTTCTGCTTTCTGTATAAGCATATTGACTTGTGCGTTGGTTGCATAACATGTCTTACATTCTTTCCTTATTTTTCTTATCCTGTAATTATATCAATGCTGTTGCGGAATTGCTTCCCCAAACACCTTGATGATTGTTTAAATTGTCCCCAGATTAAATATAATTCAAAAGTTGTGACCTATCATTTCTACAACCTTTGGTTTCAGTATTACAGCAGCGGTTGCAGAAATGCTTATGCAGAGCACCCTAAACGACTTGTATTTACTTCCGGCTATTCCCCTGGATAAATGGGCGAACGGGTGTGTTAAAGGATTGAAGGCACGTGGCGGAATGACCGTAAATATCAACTGGAAAGACGGTGATCTTCATGAAGTTTGTCTTTGCATTAAGGGTCAAAATTCTCAAAAAAATTTACATTACAGGGGAGCTACAGTCACCGTTAATATATCATCCGACAGAATCTACACATTCAACAGACAATTACAGTGCACGAGCACAAGCTCACTCCCAAAAGTACCTAGTTTCTGAATGTAAAGCAAATAAGCCATGAAAAGAGCATTTAATAAATTTGCAATGGATATTTCCCTCTTATTGGCTTGTATAAAATTTAAAGTTTATATGCCTTCAGTTTGTGCAACTGCAAACTAATCAGTTTGTACTGATAAGTTTGAAAGATAATTAGACATTTTCTTTCTCTTTGTGCCTTTATTCTCTATTTTATGAAAATAAAAACACTGATCACACATTTTATAGGAAAAATAGGAAATGAGTTCATGAACGTAAAGGACCCAAATTCCTTCCTATTTTTATTTTCAATTTATTTCAAAAACAATATTAAATTACCAAAACACCAACTCAAGATTTTGGGCCTGTCAGCTGGACCATGTTGCTCCATTTAGATTAGGATCCCTAACAGATCAGCAATACATGTCAGCAGCTATCCCAAAATCTAACGGTCAAAAAGCCAAAGTCTGTGAATCAAACGGATCATAGCACGTGCCCACATTAACACCGGTACTCCATCACAGAATAACAAAAATCCCTAAAACCCTAGCAACTTGGCAAAGAACCCTCACACTCGCCTAATCACTGCAAGCAGAGAAAAAGAGTGAACCAAAATGGCTTGGCGAAGTGCCGGATCACTGTCTCGGTCGCTCTCTAGGGTTACTTCCCTCCGTTCGCCGCCGCCGATGGCCCGCCTCCGTCCGCCGCAAGCTGCCTCTCGCCAACAGGCACGCCGCTTCCCCTTTGCCAATTCCAGGTCAGTTTGGTTCTCGACTTGAGACATTGAAAGAAAGTTTTCAATCTTTACATTTTTTTGATTGTTTTGGATAAATCAGTTTGCTTTCATTTAGGTGCTTCTATGATTTTTGTAGATCTACATAATTATTTCTCAGTCTCTTTCACTTATTATCATGAACCATAGTAAATTTACATTATAATTTAAACCTAAAGTTATCTTTATGATCATGTATCATAGTTTATTTATTTGTTATAATTTCACTTCTTTTGGTTTAATTGCTGATAAAAGAAAGAAAAGTTTAAATGTCCATTGTTGAAAATCTAAAATCTTGGTGTTATCTGCTACCTTGTACATTTATTCTCTTTCATTTATTTATTTTAACCACTACAATTGTTCATGGTTTCGAAAATAAAATAAATTTATATGAATTTTTATGTTGTGATGTTTTATTGGACTAGTGTATTGATGCCATGGTACTCCTCCCACCTATACTTGCTCACGAAATTTAGATTCATAGCTAGTGTCTGTTCAGGATTCTAATTAGTGGATGCTTTGTTTTTTGTTTTCTTAAGATAACTAATACTACAATTTACAAAGAAATAGTAAATTTATCACCTGTTCTTTTTCACTTGCGATTTCTAAGAAACCATAAGTTTCTTTGGTTGTCTAGTCCTATCTTTATTGCTTTTATATTGTACAGTATGGTTTGAGGAGGCACATTTGAGTGTAGAGTTTTCGTTTCAGGTTTATTTAAGAAATTTCATCTGTACTTTATATCTTTTTCCTTTGGAAATTTTAAATTGATTTTTTTGGGCGCTTATTTTGAATAGTTTTATTATGTATTTATAGGAACTTTGCGGAACTGGGTTGCACAGCTTCATTTTTGCCTTTGAATGGTCTGGCGCCTGCAGTCTGTTTCACAACCCTTCTGTCTATAAACGCGGGCATTTTCTGAGCTGTCTCATGGTACCTTCCGGACGTTCTTGTCAGGATCGCTAGTAGTTTCTTTGTGAGTCTTACGATTTCTAGGACACATGAAGAGCCCAAAACAGAATATTTTCAGTTGTTTCTCAAACACTGCTGCCTGAAAATAACTTTAATTAAACACAGAGAATTTTCCTTTCTTTTTTTGTTTGTCTATTGTTTCATCACTTCTGCATTTGACTGATGAGATAGGCATAACTAGATAGGTTTTTGCACTTTTTCTTTTTAATATAAATTTGGTTGATAAGAAGCAATTAAAATTGGGATTGATAGGAAGGAATGGAAAAGATGGGTGATGCGCGTGGACTTTCAATCAGCTAAAGGCACAAGAATGATGCTACATTGTAGGTTTCTTTGTTTCATATGTTTCTTTTTACACGAAAAAGTTAAGTATAGTTAGTCATCAATCTTGTATGAGTTAATAGATTAATAAGAGCCTCTGAAAAAAAAAAAAAAAAGTACTAAGAAATTTAGTTATATTACATAATAATTTTTGGTTTTCTTGAATGTATAATTTGGTGGTTCTTATGCAGTTCAACTATTAGTGATGTTTCTGGTTCTCTGTTAAATAACTTTACAATTCATGCTTTAGATTATTTTGATTTTCTTGTTGAATTGAACAGAAAGTCAATAAATAGCTTTTAGCTTGTAAAAGAGGTCTCTAGCATTCTGCTTTCACATATCTTATTTTACTTGTTAGTGCAACTGATGGAGTCTTGTGCATTTCATGCATTACAGCTCAGTTTGTAAGTTTATTCATAGTACTTGAAGAATTTATGGGGGTGTAAAACTTTTTGAGGCTGATTACCCTCATTGTTTATTTTAATTTAAAGGGGTATAAATCTGTTTATAGTACTTGAAGAATTTATGTGGGTGTAAAACAAAATCCGTGAAGACTAGATATTTTCTTTGAAGTATTTGAGGAGGTATACATAGTGCAGCTTCCCTACCTCACTTTCTTTAAAACAATATGTTATACATTTAGCTTTCTGCAATATGAAAATCTGAAAGCATAGTAGTAAACTCTAATTGTGTTTCTTAAGTGTGAATTAGGTTCTGCTACCCCCTTTTTGAATTTTGGAGCTAGTTTCTTTAGTGTGCATATACAATTCTTCTTCTGTTGACATACTGTCTCTATTCTATCGATGTAGTACAGGGTCACATTTTAAGTTATCACTCAATTTGAATTCTTTTGCAGCTTTCTATTATATTTTTACAGCCATAACCTAAAGAACTTTCAAAGCAAGGAATAACAGTTAAAATAGAGAGAAGAGTATTAGTGTTTATTATAAAACAAGAAGTAATCTAGCAATTTGGTTTCATGATCGTTTACTGGATCTGGTTGCCTTAACAGGTTGCTGCAATGATTCCTGCAAATATATATATATAGATATAGATATATATTTTTGTCTCTATAGCATATCATTTAGGACTTCCTTTGCATTCGTGCGTGCATTTTTTACTTTGCTGAAACCATGAACCAAATATGGCTTCTATTTGTTGATTAATTTGAAGAATGCTAAGATTACACTGGTAAACCTATATGCATGGATTATGGGAAATTATTTATTTTAAAGTGTCATTAGATCTATACTATAATTTAATTTCGAACCCCCATCTTCTTGATTAAAATTGCTAATATGACTTTGTATCTTTTGCTTGCAGTAACTTGAAAAGCTATTGGATCAGCACATATCAGTGCAAGGATATGTTGAGGCAATCAGGAATTCCCTTGGGAAGTTATCTATCTAGCGTAGGAAAATTGGATAAAATTTTGTTATCGCTTATTTTACTTTCAAGAATGGACAATGGAATTTTCATAATTTCTTGGATAATCTCATAGATGGTGATTTTAGGTGTTTGTGACTAATTTGTGTATGTTATGCTATTGATCGTTAATTTTGTAGTCTCATTTTGGATCCTTTCCGTGTTATCTTGTCAAAGCCTTTCACAAAAAAACTCAATACCTTTTTAATATAAAGTATGGTTTCGTTTCGTTAATGGTTGTTGCTTGATGGTAAACTCAACTGCCATGATATCTCAGCATTGGTGACGAAATGAGTGAATTTAAGTCGCATATTAATATTTCTTGATATCCATGTATGCATTATAATATTATTTAAATGTTATGGATTCTGGTCACTGTTGACATGATATTATTTACTTATGACATATCCATGTATGTATTATTTAGTGGGATGAGAAAGCAACATTGTAGCCTGAAATCGAAAGATGCGATCAGTTGCCTACCAGGAGTTGTATAATTGTGGTTTGAGTTGTTGCGGGGGAAGAGATGAGTGATAGTGTAGAGAGCGCATGATGTACCTAAAATTACTGGAGTAAGACCCTGTTTTAAAACCCGAATTGGATCGGTTGGTTTAACCGGTTAGACCGAGACCCGAGGCCTTCTCCAGGTCGGGTCACTCTTTTTAATTGTTTTAAGTTTAAAATATAACAAACACACCCCTGAATAATATCATCAATCCCTAAAGGTTTCAAATCTAGCAAACACACCCTCTGTCAAATGCAAATCGGCAATGACCTCCCCTTTTTCGACGACCTTCCACATTCCCTTGCTGTCAGAAACCACTTGCTAACTTTCTCCGGTGTCGTCACCCTTCATCTCCCGTTGCTGCGTGATGTTTCGTTGTCCACCTTCGCCGCACGATTTTTCTTCCATTTCTCGGTGTTGATCGGCCTTATCCGGCATCGACAAGCTTCCTCAGCCACCGAACTACCTTCTCCCAAGCTCCCTTATGTCGTTCATGAAGATCCAGTCATTTCACCAAAAAAGGTCATCGCGACCATTGACTTCCACCACCGATCTGCCATTTCTGGCGATGCCTCTACTTGCCAACTGCCGATTCGCCCTCCCCATCATCCGATCTACCCTCCCTGCTGTGTCGCCGCTGCTCTCCTAGTCGATCGCCGATTTGCATTTGGCCAGGGTTGTGTTTGCTAGATTTCAAACCTATAGGGTCTAATGGTATTTATCAGGGGTGTTTTTGTTAGATTTTAAACCTATCAAACCATTGGTTCAACTGTCGGCTTAACCGGTTAACCCGTGACCCGGTCATCTGAACGGGTCACCCTTTGGTTTGGGTTTTAAAACAGTGAGTAAGACAGAGGACTAGAAGAGTTATTGCTATTACTTCGATGTGGACCAGAGAGTCCCCATTTGATTGACGTGTTTGTCAGTTTGTGGGAGCCGACCTCCAGAAGTTGTGGAAACTAGATGCCCAAAGAAGTTGTTCCCTTGTTGCTCGTCTAATGGAAAATGGCCCATTTTGGCATTTTCCTAATTTGCCAATTATACTTAATTTAGGGTGAGCAGTGAGCACAGTAGCGGGTATAACCGGAACCTATCCAGACTGACATTGTGGGGGTAGGTTCCAGTTCCAATTTTTTGGAACTGACATTGTGCGGTTCTGGTTCCGATTCTTACATGTGGAGGAATCGGAACTCCTGGAAAAAAAAACCTGCTGCGGGTACCCGACTTGGAACCTGCAGCAGGTACCCGGTTTGGTTACATTCTTGCCTTATGTTTCTTATCCTGTAATATATCAATGCTATTGCGGAATTGCTTCCCCAAACACCTTGATGATTGTTTAAATTGTCCCCAGATTAAATATAATTCAAAAGTTGTGACCTATCATTTCTACAACCTTTGGTTTCAGTATTACAGTAGCGATTGCGAAATGCTTATGCAGAGTACCTTAAACGACTTGTATTTACTTCCGGCTATTCCCCAAGATAAATGGGCGAACGGATGCGTTAAAGGATTGAAAGCACGTGGCGGAATGATCGTAAATATCCACTTGAAAGACGGTGATCTTCATGAAGTTTGTCTTTGGTCCAAGGGTCAAAATTCTCAAAAAAAATTATATTACAAGGGAACTAGAGTCACCGTGAATATATCATTCGATAGATTATACACATACAACAGACAATTACAGTGCATGAGCACAAGCTCACTCCCAAAAGTATCTAGTTTTTCAATGTAAAGAAAATAAGCCATGGAAAGAGCATTCAATAAATGAATATTTCCCTTTTATTGGTGTTGATACAAGATTCTACATCAGCTAGAGTGATCCAATTGATCTCAGTGGAATCGGAATGGATGTGTATATGATTGCGGGTAACTAGCAATGTAATAAATTGGGAATAATAAAGTAAATAACATAGAGTTTTTAAAGTGGTTTAGCGAGTTAAACTCTTGAGCCCAAGTCCACTGTTTTTGTATTTGCTGCGAGAGCTTACAAAAACAATCATAGAATAATTTGCTAACCTTTCTCATTGTTGGAGGGGGTTTACATGCAAATTTTGTATAAAGAAAAAAAAAATGAAAATAAAGGGATTACAATTAAGATTAAAATGCAACTTCCGATATTCTCGTAATTGAGCGCTGTGATTGCGCCAAGATTACTATCAATTTGATCCCTTCCGAGATATCCAGGATCTGAAGTTATCTATGAGTTGGTTGAACAACTGTAAGGATTGGTTGTGACTAGCTTGTGCTAGGTCAAGCTACAACTCGACGAGCTTATGTTGGGTCAGACAATCGATTGAGTTGAGCTGATTCTAGATAGAGCTATAACCTTGCAATTCTCCAAGCTTGATGGAAAAATCACATACAACATTTGCCTCCTAGTGTTTGGTACTCGTTTCGAGCTTCGAAGACTATTACTCAATTTGATATCAAGCTTGGACTTCGTCGGTTGTGTTATAAATGAAAGTATGGTCGAGCTTCATGAGTCGAACTAATCTCTGATCGATGTACTCAATACTTGGCTTTTCCTCTATTATGGTATTCTTGACAAACTCAGAATTTGAAATGAGAGGCATATTTGTAACTTCCATGTGGTTGTTAGTAAACGGTCCTGTATACGCAGCGAAAACAAAAAAAATAATACAAGGATCGTTTACATGAGCCAAGATCAAGGGTATAATTTTACAATTCATATTAAAGTAAAATCTGTAGAAAAATAAATTTGAGTTTAAGAAAAACAAACGCATGTTGGAGGCTCCTCCAAATTTCTCAACGAATGTTTTGCTACCGATCCAAGTGTAGGATCGAACCCACGTAGTCCACACGAAGATAATCTCAAAAGAACCAAAGAGGGATTTGCTAGATCCTCTTTCACTTCAAGATTAAGAAGAAAAAGAAATAAATAGAATTGATTTTTTAGGCAAAAGGTGTTTCTGCACGTGGGAGTGAAAGAGAGGGGCTGTGTGCTTTTTAATTTCAAAGAGAAATCAATTAAATAATTAATTAACACACACTTTTCTTTTTATAGTTAATCAAGTTGCCCTAATCCCATATGGAATAGGCTTGGGCTCCAACCTAAACGCCCCATATTGCCAAACACTCCCAATTTGATATTTTTTATTTTCCATCATTATCTCAATTAAAATCAATTAATATATATATTAACATTTAACAATAATGATAATATATATTTAAATACGTGTGAACACATATTTAAACGTAATTTCACTTATTTAATTTTTCTAGCAAATTAAATAAAGGCTACAACCTCAGCAAATTTAATTGCATTGTGAAATTACCAAATACCATTTTGTCTTAAAAGACGAAAATGCCATTCTTTCTTCTTGGATCTTAAATTATCTTCTATGTGTGTGACCCATGGGCTCCTCATCATATCGGCAATGTATAGTATCGCGATTAACACCAATTAATCATCTCACTAATACACAGAACAAGATTGGCCCCTAGCAAGGCATCATGGCCACTTCGATAGATTCGGATTCAGCAAAGTAGCTACCTGTCAATGATATGGTTACCGTACAATTCGATCCTTTCATCATACGTTATCTCGATGAGACGAAGGCATAGAAATAGTGTCAACCTTCGGTTACTCTCGATATTATGTATTCAATTTCTGAACCAATGACCCGTATTATAAAGCTGGAATAGAAGCAACAACTCAATCCCACGTGGCCCACGCTTTTAATGTCATTGCCATATCTTGAATTGCGCCGTGAGATAACTTCTCCTGTACCCGGGAGTGATGAATCCTCTGTCAATCCACCATAGTCTTGATACACTCCTTGATGCAGTCAATTACCACCGTATTGATAACTCTGAATAGAACTGGGTTAGGCTAGTGTCAAACTGCACCAATCGGTGCACAAGGCGCTCCTGTGATCTCAAGTCTAAGGATCACATGCACCACCATTCGTTAGAGGATTTTTTCCATAGACACTGGGGTTCCCATCCATATGGAATCCTTTAGTGGGTCTGTCCAATGAACTTGCTGCGGTGTAATCGCCTGCAGCAAGCACCTATGTGTTGCACAAGGTTGTCACCAAACAACCTTGACAAGTGAGATCAGTCACTGCTTTTCGACATGGTCGTTCAACACTATGATAGTCTTACCCTATTATCTGTGCCCTTACTTTAGAATAATACTGGGACTACGGACGTTTCTAGAATGGCCACCATATGTGCTCATAGGGTTCTCACTATCAAGATTTGAAACACTTGATACCTTCGTCATGGTTCTACCATTCTGAGGACATATATCAATACATATTGCAATAATAATGATTTACGTGATATAGAACAAAATGCCTTTTATTGATTAATGAACATTACAAAGAGTCAATTCCATATTAATTGATTGGCTCTAGGGCATCTACTCTAACAGTGGTCATGTCATATTAAATGCAACAGGCTCTAGTAGTTACTTTTCTTCACATGTGGGCAACTATAGTTGTCGATGCGTGAAATCAAAGCGACATGCGGTGACGGCTATGATTGTGGAAGTCTGATTATTGATTGAACCTCGCAGATGTTGACACATGGCCACTTCCAAAGGCTAGGATTGTTGGACAAATTGAGGGTTGGGATTCACTATAGTCGATGATTCGATGCATAAATGAAGTTTATGCGCCTTAACTTTCCTTAAAAGCTCTGGGAGGCATCTCCTGTAGAAATCCCCTCCCTAGTTGTGTGGCAGTTTCTGATACACTCTTCAGATGTGGGATGTCCATTCCCCCTCATTACTTTGTCATTAGTGTTTTGGAACGGTTTGCTATCGTTTCTCTTCAGTTGTCAATGAACTCGTATATAATAATAGTAAGCATGTATATAGCATACTGAGTAGCCAATTTGGGTGAACTATCTGTAGAGGAGCTCATCCATTTGTATAGATTAAAAAAAAGTCAAGACCAAACATACTATCTCTCTAAGGCGAGAAAAGTACATTTTAACGGTTTGATCGACGTCCTAAAAAAAGTTTTGCATTGGGACTCCCTAATATTTTTTCTACGAGGCCGGGGAAATCGGCGTTTTTGCTCCAGAAGCTAGTAAGATTCTGACCCTTATGCGTGCAAAGAATGTTTAGAAACTCGACCATCGAACTAACCAAATTCTTTTTCTTTGCAATAAATGTCGAACAAAACTTTCTTCTTAGAGCGAGCTTAGTGCAACTTCAGCGTTCCAGCAATCTTTCCGAGGATGAGCGCAACGTTACCGAGCTTATCACACTTTCTAGATTGAAAGAGTACGACTTTTATGCTGGCGAAGCCAAATTCAATACCATTCTTTAGAAAGGCAAGTGCTTACTCGCTCGTTTTTTTCTTTTTCGCTCCATTAGGTCATTGACTGCTTGATTCTCCCTTCGCATATATGTGGATCGAAAAACCTAAGGGCCTAAAGAAGAAGATGAAGCTACCAAAAAACCGTCAGTCGCTCCGATGAAGAAACAACCCACTGATACTGTTGGAGCATCCGGGCTAGGGTACGTTGTGTCTGGTCCTCAAGCGTAGGGGTGGTGAACTTGGGGAAGGCTCAAGTGCCAAGAAGCCCGCGACTGCCTCCAAGGCAGTCGGGGAAAAGGGTGCCCCCGAGCACTAAAAGGGCTCGGTGAAGAAAACCCTTGAGCCAACAGTAGGATGGGGGAAACAAAAAGAATCCTAGCAACATGATGACTCGGGGAAGAAGAAGATGCTAGAGCAATAGGAAGGCTCTAGCAAGAAGAAATCGACTAAGCCATAGAGGGCTTGAGAAAGCAGAAAGTGAGGCTTGGGCAAGGAGGTCGCAAGGCATGCTGGTGGCCCTAAGAAATCAGTGGCCAAGGACTTGGCCAAGAAGAAGTCTGTTCCCATGGGTGAGGCTACTATTCCCATGGGAAGTAAATCAAGCTAGCCTTAGTAGGGAGGCAAAAAAGCGAACAAGGCAATTCAGGACGTGCTTGACACACTGATCAATGAGCTCCCTGAGCACATCGACATTGGGACCTCAACGGTCAGGGATGTAGTCACCTTGTAGACTTTTATAGGTATTAGAGATTCGTCTCGTTCCCAACTGCTGGCTTGGGCATGCTGCTACATGACCAAGGTATTAATAGTTCGCTCCCTTTACTTTTTTGCATGCTTCTCCTTCTTCTCTACTGACTCTCTTTTCTTTTTAGGCTTGCATGGTGACCAAGCTTGTCTTTTATGAGAGTTACCCCACATTAGTTGATACTCATTTAGGGTGGCAGGAGGCAGAGAAGCTAAAGGAGGATGCTTTGGCTAGGGCCGATTTGGCAGAGAAGGAGAAGAACCTAAAGTAGGCCGAGCTTGATTGGCTTAAGGAAGAGGTCGGTGCCTTTGAGGTTAAGGAAAGGGAGTTCCTTGACAAAATCAAGGTGAGTGAGACCATGGTTATTAGTATCCTACGATACACGATAAGTATGCTATGATATGATTCGATAAAGGTTGCCAACGATACGTATCAGAGAGTGTATCCTAAACCTTTCGATACGTTAATATGTATCCTATGATACCACATGTATCGGTTCGTATCCTTAAAAATATCGATACAAATCAACACGAATTTATTAATTTTGGCCCAATTTTTTTTTCGTCCGAGCTGAAATAGATCAGGTCGAATCCGGGTCACCCAACTCGGTTCACTAAAACTCGCCCAAATTTACCCATTTTGCATGGAGAAAGTAAAGAGGAAGATCTATTGCCCATTTGCATGATAATAATAACACAATTGGAGATATAATTATTGACATTGATCTTAGAAATGATATAAATGGTTGATAGGAAATGATATAGATTCCTAATTTTGTGATTAATTTTGATTATCTAATACCATAAGTTAAAGCCAATAATATCACAAAATTTTTTAATTAATCTTGGGGATGATACTAATTTTTAGAAAAAATTTATTATTTTTTAAAAAAGACGTATTGTAAGATATGATACGATAAGATACGCGATACACGATTCAAAAAATTAGGTTTTTGATACACAATACGATACACGATTTACAACCATGAGCAAGACTGCTCGAGCAAAGGATGAAGCGAAAGCGGTCGAGGCTGAGAAGAGTTTGACACAACAATGGGGTACCAACAACAAACTGAATTCTGAGCTTATCTTTGCTTAGAAGGCTACCTCAGATTGGGAGGCTCAATATAAGAAGGCTTCGTTCAAGCTCACCAAGGAGGTGGAAGGTCGCCAAGGGGCTGAAGTTGAGGCTGAACAGCTCAGGCTCAATGTTGGGGAGTTGAACTCGGTCATCATGAGCCATGCTTAGGAAATGTCGATCTTTCTCATGCAGAAGTTGTGGGAAGCTCACAATTCACTCGACTTTTCCTTCCTTCCAAGGGGGTATCAGAAGGAGGTCGACAGGATGAAAACTGAGGCCCAAGGCATGAAGTATGTTTATTCGGACGACTCTGAGCTCGATGGCAAAGTGAGGAGGAGGTCGAAGAGGGAGATGAGGATACCAATGTTAAGCAAAAGGTTGAAGATCTGACTCCTCTAGCCACATTCTCGCTCATTGTTGTCGACCTTCCTCTAGTCGAGCCTCTGAAAAATGTCCCGACTCTTGCCCCTGAAGAGGCTACCAAGACTCCCACTGTCAATGATCCTTCTACCCCTATTGGCGACGAACTCCCTGTCCTGCCAGCAATGATGCCCTTGCTTTTACTGCTTAGAGATTTATTTTATCTTTTTTTTTTTTATTTTGCTTTTAGTTTACTTTATAACTAAACTAGTACAATTAATGAAAAATTTACTTTGCCCTTTTTTGTCGAGCAATTTTTTATTTTTGTAGAGTTGTTTCGATCGTTCTAATCAGACTTAACATAAAAAATTCGAATTTGCTCCAAGTTATATGTAGCTCACTTCTTAAGGAACTTTTTGAACATATAAGAAAATCTTGTGTGACAACTCCAAATGTAGACTAATTGTTAGTCTTGAGTTTTGATCGCCAGTTTATGACCGATTTCCTTCGACGTGTTTTTACTCGAGTTTTCCCGAGCTTAACTTTGTCGATTAGGGAATTTCTCCCTTCATGAGTTGAATTTTGGGGTGACTTGTAGAGTTAAGCTTTATTTTTTTTAACTCTTGACTCTAAGTTTTGGATGTAATCGTGTAGGTCACGATTTTAAAATAATAGATAATAAACAACAATAAATAAAAAGTGATGAACAAATTAGAGTTCATGAATAATACCTTTTTTTATTGAAAGAAATTTAGCCATAAACGACCTTACATTGAATATGGAAAAAAACAAAACATGGTTGAAACCCGAGCCACTTATTAGTAATACCTTCGCAAATGCTCGGTGTTCCATGCTCACAGTTCAGTTTCACCATTAAGGTGTTCCAGGTGGAAAGTTCCTAATGCGAGCTTTTCAGAGATCCTGAAAGGATCTTCCCATTTGGGCCCAAGTACCCCCAAGTTTGGGTTTTGTGTACCCTAGATTACCTTTCTAAGGACTAGGTTGCCCACTCTTAAGTCTTTGTTCTTGACCTTGGAGTTGAAGTATCATTTGGCTTGTTGTTGATAGGAGGTGAGCCTTAGCTAAGACTTGGCTCGATGTTTTTCGATTAGAACTAGCCTCAAGCGGAGAAGATCTTCATTTGTTTCTTCATTAATGACCTCTCTCCGAAACAAACTAATCCCCACTTCAACTGGGGTCATCCCTTTACATCTATACGAAAGTGAGAACGGAGTTTCTCCTATCGAGCTTTTGGCTATCGTTCTATAAGACCATAAGGCCTTAGGCAATTCCTCAGCCCATTTTCCTTTAAGGGCATTCAGCTTGTTTTTTTATGGTGTGCTTGATTACTTTGTTCACAGTGTCTACTTGGCCGTTGGCTTGAGGCCGATAAATAATGGCGAAGCTCTTCTTGATACTAGGCCTTTAGTAGAAAGATTTGAAATCCTCACTATCGAACTGTTTCCCATTATCAGTTATTACAGTATAGGGAATTCCAAGTCTACAAATGATGTTTTGTAGATGATAATGGGACTGTAAAGTTACTCAAGCTACTTCCCTTCAGACTGTTGGAGGTTCGACTACCAGAGTTTACTCAGTAGCTCAGAAAGAAGTTGAAGCCAATCCATCTGCAGTTATTGGTCAGTTACAATTCCACTCTACCTCTTTATATGTACTGATTGGTTCTGGGGCTACCCATTCTTTTATCTCATATGGTATTATAAAAAGACTAGGTTTAGAGCCTTGTAAAGTGGAACATGCTGTTAAAATCGAGATGCCTAATGGGGAGAATTATTTTCTTGATAAGTTGTTAATGGGGAAACTATAGTGATTGATGGGCATGAGTTGAATGTTGATTTGATTGTTTTTTGATATGCCTGATTTTGATATGATTTTGGGAATGGACTTCGAGCAAATATGGAGTATTGATAGATTGTCGAAAGAAGAAGGCGGAGTTTAACTTAGATCTTGGAGATAGTTTCACCTTTGGGGAAGGTCATCTACACAGCCTAATGATAAGTGCAGTGAAGGCAATGAAGATGATAAGGAAGGGGTGTATAGGGTACATAGCTAATGTGTTGAATAAAGAAAAGTTTCCAAACTTTAGTGTTCGAGATGTACCCATAGTACGAGAATTCGAAGATGTATTCCCGGAGAAGATTTGCCAGGGACTTCCTCCGAGAAGAAGTGGAGTTTTGTATAGAATTAGCTCTGTGCGGCACCAATATCTAAAGCCCCATATAGAATGGCTCCAGAGTTACAAGAGTTAAAGAAGCAACTTCGGGAGTTGTTAGATAAAGGTTTCATTCGACCTAGTCATTCTCCATGGGGAGCTCCTATTTTATTTGTGAAGAAAAAAGATGGTTCGATGAGAATGTGTATTGATTACAGGGACCTCAATAAGGTGACGGTGAAAAACAAGTATCCATTACCAAGAATTGATGACTTGTTTGATCAGTTAAAGGAGCTTCGGTGTTTTCCAAGATTGATCTTCGGTCAGGCTACCATCAAGTGAGGGTCGTTGACAAGGATATTCCCAAGACCGCATTTCGAACCAGATATGGGCATTATGAATTTATAGTGATGCCATTTGGATTGACTAATGCACCAGCAGTGTTCATGGATTTGATGAATAGGATTTTCCATGATTGTCTAGATAAATTTCTAGTAATTTTTATAGATGATATCCTAGTCTATTCCAAAACAAAGGAAGATCATGAAGAGCATTTGAGATTTGTGTTACAAAGACTAAGGGAGAAAAAGTTATATGCTAAGTTCTCCAAATGTGAGTTTTGGTTGGATCAAGTAACATTCTTGGGACATGTTGTTTCACAAAAGGGTATTTCAGTGGACCCCAGTAAGATTGAAGCATTGATTGAATGGCCAAGACCAAAGACCTGTAAAAGAAGTTAGAAGTTTTCTTGGTTTAGCAGGATATTACAGGAAATTTGTGGAAGGCTTTGCTAAATTAGCTTCTCCACTCACAGCTCTGACCAAAAAGGAAGCCCCTCCCGGATGGTGAAACTCTGAGAAGAGTTTCCAAGAATTGAAAAGAAGATTAACTACTGCTCCTATTTTAACACTTCCAGAGGATGGAGTAGATTATGATATTTATACTGATGCTTCTCATAACGGTTTGGGGGCAGTATTGATGCAAAAAGGCAAGGTGATTGCTTATGCCTCTCGCCAATTGAAAGACTATGAAAAGAGGTATCCCACTCATGATCTTGAATTAGCAGCTGTCGTTTTTGCTTTGAAGATTTGGAGACATTATCTCTTTGGGGTGAAATGTAATATTTACACAGATCACAAAAGTCTAAAATACTTTTTCACCCGAAAGAATTGAATATGAGGCGAGAAGATGGCTTGAGTGGTGAAGGACTATGAATGTGATATTATGTATCGGCCGGGGAAAGCTAATGTAGTTGCGAGATGCCCTCGGCGGGGAAAGTCTCCTTAGCTCAATTAACTATTCAGAAGCACCTGAAACAAGAGATAATGAAGGAAGGAATGGAGTTGGAGTTTGGGAAATTGTCCAAAATTGAAGTTTGATCTAAGTTATTGGAGGAAATTAGAGAAAAACAAGCGAATGACGGGTTTAGTAAAGGAATTGAGCAGCAGTTGAAAGATGGTAGAGAATCAGAATTCAAATGGGTGAATGGAATCTTGAAATTTAGAGATAGAGTGTATGTTCCTCAGGATATTGAATTAAGAAAGAAGATTTTAGAGGAAGCACATAGTACTCTTTACACTGCTCATCCAGGGAGTGTAAAGATGTATCAGGATTTGAGGAAGAGCTATTGGTGGCCAAGGTTAAAGAAAGATGTAACGAGTATGTTGCGGATGCTTGGTGTGCCAACAGGTTAAAGCAGAACATCAACGCCCATCTGGATTGTTGCAACCTCTTAGTATTCCTTTGTGGAAATGGGAAGATATTTCTATGGATTTCATTTTAGGTCTTCCTAAAGTGCAAAGGGGTTATAATGCCATTTGGGTGATTGTAGATAGATTGACTAAATGCTCATTTCATTCGATTCTGAGACAAGATCTCCTCTGATCAGCTAGGCCGATTATATGTTAAAGAAATAGTAAGATTACATGGAGTACCTAATAGTATTGTCTCAGACAGGGATGTGAAATTTATGTCAGTATTGCAGGTAGCATGCGAAGGCATTGGGTACTAGGCTTAATTTCAGACGCCTATCATCCTCGACAGGATGGACGAGACGAAAGAAGCGAATCAAATATTGGAGGATATGTTACGGGCATCTTTGTATTGACCATAAGTTGAATTGGTGTGACATTCTCCCTCTAGTTGAATTCGCATATAACAATAGTTATCAAGCAACCATTAAAATGGCACCATATGAAGCCTTGTATGGAAGGAAATGTAGATCTCCATTACATTGGGACGAAATAGGAGAAAAGAATGCATTGACTCAAGCTCTTGGTCCAGAAATGACACAAAAAATGATAGAAGATGTAAAGTTAATTCGAGAGAGAATGAAGCAGGCCCAAGATAGACAGAAGAGCTATGCAGACCCAAAAAGAAAGGATATAGAATTCCAAATAGGAGACAAAGTGTTTGTGAAAATCTCTCCTTATAAGAGGGTCATGAGGTTTGGAAGAAAAGGGAAGCTTACCCCTAGATATATTGGTCCATATGAGGTATTAGAGAAAGTGGGCAAAGTAGCTTACAGACTTGCCTTACCAACTAGTATGGACCGGATCCATAATGTTTTCCATGTTTCCCTATTGCGAAAGTATGTTAGTGATCCTTCGCATATATTACAAGCAAATGAAGTGGAGTTAAAAGATGAACTAATTTATGAAGAACGTCCGATTGATTCGGATAGCGAATAAAAGAGCTCCGAAATAAGAAAGTACCGCTTGTTAAAATATTGTGGAGGAATCATAATGTAGAAGAAGCGACATGGGAGGTTGAGCAAGATATGAAGGAAAGATATCCAGACCTCTTCAACTGAATTTCGAGGACGAAATTCTTCTAAGGGGGGGATGATTGTAAACCCCACGTCATTATTCCGATGCCCTAAGGTATGAAATTTACCTTTTCAAGTAATTTTCTTTTTTTGAATGGAAGGGTAAAATGGTCAATTTACATGTATTTCGAGATGTGGCCATTATAAAGTGTAAAGGATGATGTCATTGAAGAGAAATGAGGGTAGAATGGTTATAAAGTTGATTGATAAGGTTAAATGGCATAAACGGTAACCAAGGGTATAATAGTCTTTTCATGCAAAACCATATGATTTTAGTGTCCATAAAAGTGCACCAAGGGTAAATTAGTCATTTACCTAGTAGAATTACTTAATGGTTAAGTGTTTTAAAGAAGTCAAATGGCATTAAATGAGTACTTATCTTTATGTTGTGGTAGAAATGACCAAAACGCCATTATATGAAAAATTTATGCCAAATGACCTTTATATCTAACTTTTATTGACCAATCACATTTGAGTATCAATGGAATGAATATTTACAAGGTTTAAAGAGAGAGTAGTCGGCCTTGGAGACCCCAAATATATCATCTTCTTCTTCATCTCTCAAATCCACCATAAAAGCCACTAATCCAAGCTTTTATTCTCAAATTTTCTTAGGATTTCAAGTTGATTTTTAAAGGAGATCACCATCCACCCTTAAAGAACTTCAATTTCAGGGTTAAAGGTGAGTTTCAAAACCCTAGTTTTTCTGAATTTTTTAGTTAAAAGAGAAATTCATAAGTGGTTATGTGTGTAAGGTAGAAAGGTGAAACTTTGGAGCCAAGGAGTACTACCTTTGTGCTTTGAATACTAAGGTAAGGAAAAATCTCCCTTATGACTACAATTGATAACACCTAGGGTTTATGAAACTTACATTTATTTATGTTAATATGAGTGTGATGCTATGTTTTGGTTATGAGTTGTTTAAATGGGTGTGTTGATTGGTGTATGTGTGCATATGGAGGATGATTATGCCAATTAAGAGATTTGTAGTTGGAAGATGTTTTGGCACTTTTTGGTTCTGTAAAAAGGGAGGTTTTTATGGCCTTTTATACTTAGAATGATATGCCAAATAATATGAATGTGCAAATGAAGGTGACATGGTTAAAATGAATAGAATTCGGATTTGGCTGTTTTAAGACTTATACTGTACATGCTTCACTGAATCAGTCATAACTGAAGTTATAGATGTCCGATTGAGTTGATTCTTGAAGTGTTAAAAATTTGAGAAACAGACCTAAAACTTTTGTGTTTTAGGCAAGAACCAGTTCGAATTGGAAGATAAGGTAAAAATTGCTTGAAAAGTGATGAACTATATGGCATCCAACTTCTTAATGGAAATTCCCATTTGTTTCTAATTCTAATAAACCCCTGAATAAACTTAATACCAAAATTCCTTGAATTGTATGAGAAATTAAATGAATTAAGTTAAGAAGTTTAGTAGGAGAATATAGTATGATTGAGCATGGGAGATGTTAGTCCATATGTTTGCATTCATAATGGTAATGCATATAGCTTATTTAGTTGTCTTATGAAAAAAAATTATGAAATGTTAATGAATGAATTCCATGAGTCTCTTGAGGTATAAGCCAAGATCAGAGGAATGGAATTCTTATGGAAACCATGAGTCCTTTGAGGTGACGACCAAGAACAAGGTAATGGTTTAAATGAATCCGATCGGATAACAAAGACTAATGAAATCGTCAAGTATATAGACAAAACAAATAAGCATGCCATGTACATGAATATTTCATAAGTCATTTATGTTCTATGTTATGTTATGTATGGTTATGTTATGACTTATGTTTATGAGAAAAGTCCCAAAATGTATGATATGTTTTATGAACTTGTTATGTCAAAGAATAAAGGTCATGTTTTGTAGGTAGGTAAAGTCCTAAGTAATTTACTTGTATAATGAACCTTAATAGTTTATAAATGGCCATATTCCTTCTGCGATTAGCGCTCACCTGAAATGTTTTTAAAATGTTTTACAGTACGGATTAAGGCATGAAGCTGGGAGAGGATTCCAAGGGACGCTATGAGCATGAGGGGATGCTTTAATGATGACTATTGAATGGTTTTGCGAATATTTAGTGTAGTAATTATGTTCATATCTCATAATGTAGTAATTATGTTCATGTTCTATAATGGAGTAAATATGTTGTATTAATAAAGGAAATCAAACTGCTAGTAAATTTTATAAAAGTGTGTATGTTCTAGTAAGTATTACTATGGATTTCATAATTTACTCCAAGAAAGGAAATTATATTTTTTGATTATACAATGAACTTATTATAATTAAGAAAAAAAAAAAATTAAACACATATATCTATATATATATTTTAAACTACAAGTTTATTCTTTAAATAGGATTTTAAAAATAAACTTCTTTCCTATGCGTGCGTTTTCTAGGTTCTCAATGGCCAAGGGATACTTAGGAAATACCCGGCTAGGGAGGGGTTTTACATAATTCTTCTTCTCCAAGCCTTCTTTAATCTCCCTTTTTCTTGAGTTCTTCAATATCTTTGTTCTCTCTCTATTATCTCTAAAGAATCCCCCAAAATAATGCCAAAAGACTTGTATTTATATCTAAAAAGTGTTAGGGTTTTGTTTTCCTTAATTCTATTTAGTTTAGGACTCTTAAACCTTATTTTCCTAGTCAAAAAGGGAAGAAAATTTTTTAGTTGTTGTGATAGTGCTGTGGCATGGTTGATTCTAGACTAAGTGTGTTGTGGCACAATGCTACAACATGGTTGATTCTAGACTAAGTGTGCTGTGGCATAGTCCAATTCCTTTTCTAACCTTGCATCATTTTTCAGCATGCCAGAGATGGTATTTTTGAGCATGATCACGATAGAATCTGGAAAAGTGGTAAACATATGAAATTTAGTCCTTTAAATTATATTTCCAATGGTTCAAGAATCATCTCAATATGATATCTACAGCTCAAGTTATTGTCGAAACACCGAGGCATACTTAAATTTTAGCGTAATCTATAATCTCCTCTTTACTTTGAAGCTCCATAACTTCTTCAATTCAACTTCAATTCTCAATCTATTTGTTTCCAGTCATAAAAAATTCTCTCACCAACAGCACCTATCATCCAAATATTATATTTAAGCAATAATTCCCTAAAAACACAACAAAAACACATGTGATCCTGAAAAGTACATTTATGAAACAATTAAGTTAATTCATGGAAATTAATCCTAATTTCCAACAAACACTCCCAAAAAACCACTAAGTGAAAGTGTATTTTCAAGCATGTATCAAGTATACTGTGAACTTAACACCCTATTTTCCTTGAGGCAAAAGGTCTATCAGATTGATTCCTTATATCGTAAATGGCCAAGGGCTTGTTAGAGTAGTTAATTCCTAGGGTGGAGCTCAAGGAACATCTGCAAATCTCTGGCACTTGTCGCATCTGTGCACATAGTGTGTTGCATCGTCGAAGACTATTGGCCAGTAATAACCCTGACGAAGCACCTTGTCTACCAGAGATTTGCCCTTTGCATGATTCCCACAAATGCCTTCTTGGATCCCTCTAAGACATATTCTGCATCCTCGTGATCAACACACCGCAAGAGCGGCGAATTGTACCCACGCTTATATAATATGTCGTTGATAAGCGTGTATTGAACTAACTTAGCTCGAAGTGTCTTGGCTTCACTTCTACCTTCAGGCATTGTTCCATCTTTTAGGTAAGCAATTATTGTGTCCATCCAACTGTATCTCTGCCTTGTTACCAAAATTGACTCCAGGGACGTGAGGATGCTACGACTTAGTAGAAACTTGACCGAAATATAATCATTTGCTTCTTTGCTCATCATCAAAGCAAGGCGAGCCAGAGCATCGGCCACTAAGTTCTTTTCCTTGGGAATCTGTAAAATAGTGAAAGTCTTGAACTGTTTGAGCTTAGTTGGTACCAGTTGGAGATAGGATACTATTCTGTCCTCTTTTGCTTGATATTCCCAGAAATCTGGTGGACCATAAGCTGAGAATCGACATAGATCTTTATGGACTCTGCCCCCATTTCTTTGGTAAGGTAGATCCCCACGAGCATTGCTTCGTACTCTGTCTCGTTGTTCAAGGCAACAAACCCGACTCTAACCATAGCTCGGATCGGGTTCTCTTCAAGACTTTCGAGCAAGATTCCGAATCCTATCCCCTTCTCATTTAAGGACTCGTCTACATACATAGTCCACTGCCATAGACTATCAAGCTTTGGTTTCCCTGATTCACTTACTTTCAAGGTGCTTGCTTCTAACAGGCTCTGTTCCCACTTGGGCTGATAGTAGAACTTCGAGATAAAGTTTGCCAAATCTTGCCCTTTTATTGTTATTCTCAGGATGTACTTGATATCGTGTTGACTCATCTTCATCATCCACTGAATCAATCTACCTAACACTTTAGGCTTCTGCATTATTTTCCTTAGTGGAAAGTTTGTCAGCACGTGTATAGAGTGTGCTTGAAAATAGGGCCGCGGCTTTTAAGCGGCGGTGACCAGTGCATAGGCAAGCTTCTCCATCTCAAGGGTATCTTGTCTCAATATTGATCAACCTCTTGCTCACATAGTACAACGACCATTGCACTCCTCCCTCTTTGCGTACCAAAGCCATGCTGATCGTAGACTTAGATATTGATAAATACAAAAGCAAAGGCTCATCTTGGATGGGCTTTGACAGCAAAGGAGGCTTCCCTAAGTGCTTCTTAGTTCTTGAAATGCTTTCTCGCACTCCTTTGTCCATTTAAAAACCTTGTTTCCCTTCAAGGTTTTGAAGAATGGTAGGCACCTGTCTGTAGCTTAAGAAACAAACCTGCTAAGTGCAGCCACCTGCCCTGTCCAGCTCTGAACCTGCTTTATGCTGGTTGGGCTCTTCGTGTTCAAAAGAACTTGAATCTTGTTTGGATTGGCTTTGATGTTAGTAAACGGTCCCATATACGCAGCGGAAACAAATAAAATAAAATACAAGGATCGTTTACATGAGCCAAAATCAAGGGTATAATTTTACAATTCATATTAAAGCAAGAATCTGCAGAAATTAATTAATAATGTGTTTAGAAACCATACGCACGTTTGGAGGCTCCACCACGATTGTCTTTGAACGTTTTGCTACCGATCCAAGTGTAGGATCGAACCCATGTAGTCCACACGAAGACAATCTCAAAAGAACCAAAGAGGTATTTGCTAGATCCTCATTGGCTTCAAGATTAAGAAGAAAAAAAATCAAATTGAATTGATTTAGGCCAAAGAAAGGTTTTTGCCGTGGGAGAAGAAAGTGGGGTTGCTGTGTTGTTTTTTTAAAAGAAAAATCTATCATATTTAATTAACACATTTTTCTTTTTATAGTCAATAATTATGTTGCCCTATTCCCATATGGAATAGGCTTGGGCTCCAACCCAAACACCCCATGTTGCCAAACACTCCCAATTTGATATTTTATCTTTTCCATCATTATCTCAATTAAAATCAATTAATATATATTTTAAATATATATTAACATTTAACAATAATGATAATATATTTAAATATGTGCGAACACACATTTAAACGTAATTTCACTTATTTAATTTTTCTAACAAATTAAATAAAGGCTACGACCTCAGCAAATTTAATTGCACTGTAAAATTACCAAAATACCTTTTTGCCTTAAAAGACAAAAACACCCTTCTTTCTTCTTGGATCTTAAATTGTCTTATATGTGTGTGACCCATAGGCTCCTCATCATATCGGCAGTGTATAGTATCACGATTAACACCAATTAATCGTCTCACTAATACACAGACCAAGATTGGCCTCTAGCAAGGCATCATGGCCACCCGATAGATTCGGATTCAGCAAAGTAGCTACCTATCAATGATATGGTTACCGTGCAATTCAATCCTTTCATCATACGTTATCTCGACGAGACGAAGGCATAGAAATAGTGTCAACCTTCGGTTACTCCCGATATTATTTATTCAGTTTCTGGACCAATGACCCGTATTATAAACTGGATAGAGCAACAACTCAATCCCACTGTGGCCACAATTTTAGTGTCATTGTCATATACTGAATTGCGCCGTGAGATAACTTTCTCCCATACCCGGGAGTGATGAATCCTCTGTCAATCCACCATAGTCTTGATACACTTGTTGATGCAGCCAATCACCATCGTATTGACAGCTCTGAAAAGAACTGCGTTAGGCTAGGATCAAACTACACCAATCGGTGCACAAGGCGCTCCGGTGATCTCACGTCTAAGGATCACATGCACCACCATTCGTTAGAGGATTTGTTCCATAGACACTAGGGTTACCATCCATATGGAATCTAAGTAAAATATCATTTTATAAGGAAATAAAGAATTTAAACGATAACAAAACTTTAATTTATTAAGTTTGTATAAAATTTGTTACATTTATTTATAATCAAATTTTTTTTTTTTTTTGGCTTAATGATTAAATTCAGTAATTAATTTGGATATGATGAGTATTATTTATAGATTAAAATTTCGTTTATTTTGTTTTTTCACTTAAATAGATTGGGTAAAAGTTTGGGAGGTAAATGATTTTTAACAATTTGGCTTTAATTATTTGAGGGGATAATTGAAATTATACAAAGTATGGAGGGTCTCAAAGAATTGCATTTTGATTTTGTTTTTGTTTTTTTTTTAAAGTCCAGGGAAGGATCTGGCCAACCCTGGGCCTGAATTGGCTCCGCCACTGTTATAAAGTACATAGGCTCAAATTTTGGCGAATTAGTCATTAAGGGCAAAAGTGTCTTTGTGAGTCTTTATTTGTATAAAAATGTGTCTTTGTTTTGTCTAAATCTTTAGTGGGAAGTCATGAGAGACTTAGTAAGTTTAGAGACTTGAGAGCTTAGGATTTGTGTACTTGTTCTGGATAACTCCTTTAGTATTGAATTGGCTTGGAATTGGGTAAAAACTTGTATATTTGGTTATTATGCAGAGTGTGGGAGCGTGTTGTAACCCTTCTTATTATTCATACTATGAAACCGTCATTATTGCCTTTATATGTAGGCCATTTAGTTGAATCACGAATATCTTTGTGTTGAGTGTGTGTATTTCGTGTATTTTTTCAATTTTCTACAAAGTCAATTATTTGTAATCTTGGGTTAGGACATTATTGTTTCATGTTTGGGATGCTTGGTTAATTTTCACACACCAAGTGTTCTATATATAGCCACACTTGGATTTTTTGGCAGTCGAGTTGGATAAATTTCCTGAATTGTTTGCCTTTTAAATTTTCATAGAACTTAAAAAATTAAAAGAAATTTCATGAAGGCTAAAAAAGTAAATTCTTCAATAGAACCATGGATAAATTAGTAGTATGTGTTGGTCAAAATTAACCAAGATGGTGTAATTAATTAGCATTAACTCGAAAAAGACATATGGATGAGGTGAAAAAATTCCTTGCAGATGGAGTCGGAATCGTTTTAGACCATTATATCTTTTCTACACTCTATCAGTTCTAAAATTGTTTGGTTCTGTAGTGGAGACCTTAGAACTGCGTTCAATTAATTCTGAAATGATACGGGATAGTCAACTAGTGACAATATCTCATTGTTATCACAATTTGGCACACTTGATTGGTTGGATGTGGAAAACTATAATTTGTAATTTCATCTTCTGTGGTAAAAAGCTTTGACGAGCTTGAACACTTTGAACTATGCAATTGTAGGGTTTTAAGGGAGAGTATTGGGAAAGGAGTAGAAGCAACTCTTACATTTATCTTTTCACAAGTAACTTTCTTAAAACTTGAAGACTTACCAAAACTCGCAACATTCTATCCTGGAGTTCATACTTCTAAATGGCCACTGTTAAAGAAGCTGGTAATGTGTAATTGTGACAAAATAAAAACATCACTTCAGAATATATGAGCTTCCATGAAAATAATAAGGGTCAACTTGATATTTGAGAGCAACAACCCCTCTTCTTGGTCCAAAAGGTAAGTGTCGTTTTTTCTAACTTTAATTTTTAAAAATAAACTAACATAAAAAAATAAATATATCATGTTATATGAATATATATTTAATTTTTTCTTTACCAATGCATCAATTTTTCTAAATAAACTAACATAAAAATTAAATATATCTTTAATTCTTTCTTTACCAATGCATTAATTCAAAAGATTTTCCTCATTTATATATGTATTATGTGTTGAATTGTTTGAGAGAGTTCGGGCCAAACCACTTTAAAATTCTTGTGTTTGGTTTGCTTTATTTTTAGTTGCTTGCTTTAATTTTGCGTTTGAGTTGTGAGAATCTTTTTCAACAAGTGGTATCAGAGCTCACGGTTCATGATCTGGGAGAAGGCAAGCTCGAGAGGAGGTTGGATTTAAGAGTAGATCAACGACTGTCAAGCATCTCAAATTTTCTAGAGGCATGTCTAAGTTTGAGGTTCCTTTATTTGATGGTAAAATTAATTTTATGTTATGGCAAAGTACGATACAAGACCTTTTGGTACAACAAGGTCTTGAGCAGGCATTAGAAGAGAGTAAGCCGAGAAGATGTTTGATAGAGAATGGAATATAATTCAGAGAAGAGCTGTCAATACAATCATATTGGCCTTAGCTCCAGAGATAAAGTACAACATGCTTACTGAGTCTACACCAAATGGGAAAAATTAGAGGGTATTTATGCGTCAAAATCGTTGACTAACAGAGTGTGTTTGAAGATGGATCTGTACTTTCTGAAGATGGATGAAGGTACGAGTCTCCATGATCATTTAAATGAATTTAGTAAGCTAGTATCTCAATTGTTGGCTATTTCTGATGAGTTAAAGGATGAAGGAAAAGGCATTGATATTGTTGTCATCTTTGCCTAAATATTATAGACCTTTAGTTCAAACTTTGTTGGTAGGCAGATTTATTTTAAAATTAGATGATGTGACTACCTTTTTGTGTGAGAATGAAATGTTTATGGGATCAGAGAACTCATCACTTAGAGGAGATCTACTAGTTACAGAAGGTTTAATCGAGGGAGGACTCAAAAGAGAAGTGATAAATCAAAAGTTAGAGATTACAGTAATAAAGAGTGTTATTATTGTGGAGAGAATGGACATATCCAATCACGTAGCAAGAAATTCAGGGATGATATGCTTGCTTTCAAGAAGGCTCAGCATTTGAAAGATTCGAAGAATGATGCTTGGGTTGCTAATAGTGAAGGTGAATTTTTAGTAACATGTCAAGATGAAACTCAAACTTCAAAGGGTGAAAAAGGTTGGGTTTTAGATTCTGCTGCATCTATACATGTTTGTAATGATAAAGATTATTTTGTTGAAGAAATTATGGAAATATTGTTGTTGGTAATAACAAGAAAGTGAAGATTGAAGGCATTGGTAGCGTTCGTCTCAAGCTTCACAATGGTGTTGTTAAGAAGCTTTGTCATGTGAGGTATGTACCAAGTTGTAGTCACAATTTGATTTCTTTGGGTGAGTTAGCTTCTCATGGATATACCTACATTAGTCAAAGAGATGGATGCGAAGTTTATAAAGATGATATTCTGATTTTGCAAGGCAAAAGGAATGAAAAACAACTATATTTGCTTGATGAAGGTGAGTGTCTTAAGAAATCAAGAGATAAAGTTGTTCCAGTTCTTGATGTGAAAGAAAATAAGACTATCAAGCGAGTAAGATTTCCAGATGCTACTATGATGTTTGGGGATTCAAGTCAAGGGAGGAATTGTTGGGATTGTGCCTTGAATCCCATATTACTTGGGAATGAGAGTTTCAAATGGACTCTCCCATTTAAATAGACTAGTAGATTGGGCTTTCAAAATATTTCAAAAAGTGTAAAATAGACACTTAAAGAATAGTCATTGTGGGCTATTATTAAAGGTGTAATTGGGCTTTTTGAGACAGTGTAAGGAATTTGCAATTTTTCTCTTCTAAAAATTGAACAGTTGTAAGCTTTTGCTTAGTGGATTGTTTGAGTGGATAGTGGACGTAGGCTAAATTGATTGGGCCAAACCACTTTATATATATATATATGTGTGTGTGTGTGTGTGTGTGTGTGTGTGTGTGTGTGTGAAAATATGATATTTTGATGTTAGTGATCATATTTTTATATTGTGTCAATTATTTTGTTGATGTTGAATGTATAAATTAGGTCATTTACAAAGAGCAAAAATAATACTCTTAAATGTTAAACAATTAGCTATTAAAGTATTAGTTGCAAAAATAATGCAGTAGCGAAGACTAATCAATAATATCTTACTAAAATAATTAGTTTTCAAAACTCATATACAATCGGTTACTATATTATTTAGATGCAAAAAATTAATTTTAATGACTAAACATTAGTTACAAAATGTAAGAAACCAAATTGGGTGTATACATTTCTCAACTAAAAACGAATGCTTTTGCCACTAATTATTTTTTCACAAAAAAACACATTTTGTAACTAATTTCATAGTAGTGAAAATTAATTTATCATATTTGGATTCCACATTCGGTGTCTAAAATTATTGGAATTAACCATCAAATTTTTGTTACCAAAAGATACATTCGTCCACTAATAAAATAGACGCAAAAAACTTTTACAAAATTATCTTTACACCTTCAGCGTCTAATTTTGTGGCATTCACGACAAATTATTAGTCACTAAAAGGTACATTTTATAACTAATTGATTAGTTGCAATACAATTTTACCAAATTACCCTTGCACATTTAGCGTCTAAGTTGAAGGACTATTTCAACCAACAATTAGCGACTAATTTGCTAGTTGCAAAAAAAAAAAAAAAAAAAAAAAACTTTATGCATCTAACCTACTTTTTAGACACCCATACATTTTACGATAGCCATTTTCCAACAACGTGGCGACTACGAAATTTAGACGCGTAAGACATTTAGCATCTAAATTTTACTATCGGTGTCTAATTTTGCTAGACGCTAAAAGCCATTTTTCTTGTAGTATATTAACACTCTTTTTTAATTCAAACATAATTTTTTTGATCGCAATATCGTTGATGGGAAGCACTTGCTTCTTGTTCTGGCGCGGTATTTTTATCTACCATCGTAGAGAATTAGCTGGTATTGGCAGCGGTTTTAATGTTATTTTCTGTGTCATCAAGGCCTTCGTATTGCAAAGGACCCTTAGACATCCTACTTCTTCTGATCACCATGTCGATAATGATAATGATAAAAATAAATTTCATTTGTCGCTGAAAATCAATTGGCTCAAGTATATATATCCCTAGGGGCGGACCCAAGAATGAAGTTTAGGGGGGTCAAATGTTAAAGTAACAATTAACATAAATATAAATAAAAATAAACACAAATATTTGTATTAATAAAATTCTCATTAACTAACATATTTATAATTGTCCTCGATGAGATTTCATCTTTTGAAAATATTATATAATGACTTCATTATCAATACTATCAAATACATCTTTCTCTATATACACAACTAAACTTTTATTCAACCATTAATCATTCATTCTGTTTCAAAAACGATTCTTCACAACATTCATTGCTGAAAATGCTTTATCTATGCAGTGACAATCGGTAAAATCAAGTTAATTTTATCAACAGATAAACTAATGGAAACACTCTATCCTTCTTAGTTTCAACCATTACTCTTGCAAGATCTCCAATGCCATTCAATTCCATAAATTTGAGTATTTGACATTATAACGTACATAAAAAATATAAATATCAAATTAAGAATCAAGTGCTATGAGTTATAAGTTAGAAAAATCTTTTGGATAAAGTTCAGTAAGACGTGTCAATTTTTGCTTATTAAAAGCAACAAAATTTTCATTTAAACATAAGCATGCCAAACAAATAAGTAATCCAATGTTTACTTCATTGAAACGATTATTCAACTCTTAAAGCCGTATATCTAGGACACTTAATATAGTAATGATGCACGTTTGTGATACCTTTAGTCTTCCATTGTGATCACCCTTGAATAAAACATTTTTCATCTATATTTAAAATATCAATATTATGTTTGGCACAAAAAGAACAAATTTTGCTAAGTAGATTCTCCCATCCACTATCTCTCATCAATTGTAAAACTTGTTTACACGTTTCAACCAAATTTATAGCATTCACAATATCTTGATTTTTTCTTTGTGGTGCTTGAGAAAGTTCATTTATAAAACTAAATAAATCTTTTATCATAAATAAACTAAACACAAAATTAAATGGTTGCATAAATTTTAATATATTATTAGAGAAAAGTGGGGATGGGATAGATGAGGTGGGGCATGCTGGGCAAGAGAAAAAGTTGGGATTGGGGAAAAAGGAGAAAATATATTATTAGAGAAAGTCAAAATTTTTAATAAATTTAATTTACTATAATTTTGTAATTTAGTTTTTTTATGAGGTAAAATTGAAAAATAAAAAAATAAAACCTAAGTGGGGTCACGTGGGGTGGGTCCGCCCCTTAAATATCCCTATTCTTCTTTTCTTTTAATTTTACCACTGTCCGGTGTATATTTATCTATAACATTGACACAAAGAATGGGCCAAATAAATAGATACTAGAGGAGTCATTATACTTGCCCGTCTTCACTCCTTTGATTTTTTTTTTTTTTTTTTTTTTTTTAATTTTAAATTTATTTTAGTAATAAATGTATAATGATATATAATAATATAAAGCTTAACTTGTTAATTCTTTGAATTGCAGATGAATTGCAGAGGGCTAGACAAAGTTGCCATTATAGAATCCTCCACTCAAAGTCAAAAAGAAAAGAAAAACTTTGGCGGGATTTTCCCTGCGCCAGAAGTTCAGTTAGCAAAGCGTTTTTTAAGTATTATTCCCATGTGAGCTACCATTCTTGTCATTGGTTTGGTACTATCGACAGGCAACACCTTTTTTCCTAAGCAGGGAAATGACATGAAGTATTTAGATCAATTTTCTGTCTGCCTATTTATACTTCAAAGTCTTTCAAAGAGAATGGGATCCTATCTGTTAATGGTATTAATCCACTCAAAATGGATACCATAAGCTAAAAAGAAAACAGCTATACAAGCTGGAATTTGGGGTGGAATTATTTCACCTATACTTTGCTCTTCCGTTGGACGGCAGTTTGAGCATCGTAGGGCGACAATAATTCGAAATTAAGGGATTATCAGACATTGATTTTGATTATGGTGATAAAACTATACCCATGAGTATATTCTAGCTTTCTCCTCAGTTCTCTGTTAGGTCTCACGAAAGGGTTTGTTGCGACTTGACTCGATGAATTCACCGTTGATCAGTTCTAGGATCCATGGAAGGAGTATGTATTGGAAATTAATGAGTTCATTATTGGACATGGAAATTTCTTTAGCATACTTTTTTTTCAAGCAAACAAAAGCTTGTTTAGAGACACCTTGAACGACAGTCGGTTGGATATGTACTACCACCGGATAACCATTGTTAGTTATGTCAATATGTTTTTTTTCCCCATTATATACATCTTCTACGGATCAAGGTACCAAAATGTAAGTGGCGAAATCTCACGTTGGTTGAAACCACAAGAAGAACAGTGCAAATTTTCTGAAAAAGTAGAAGGTTTAATTTCATCTCTTCCCCATAATAGATGTGAAGGTATCCAACGCCAAAATAGTCATTGGCAACTATTAAAAACACCCACAATAAGACGCCGTTTACTGAAGGAGTCCACTTAATAGCATAGTAGTAATCATTGTTTCACTAGGGCATTAGGATATGGTTATTTGTAAATTGTTTATTAAAATTATATCGTTTGGCCCTTCCAAAGTTAGTGTGTGTTTATTTACGATTTGCCTTTTTTTTCGATTGTCCAAAGAAGATGACAAATTATTCATACGCCAGCCGGAAAGTAGCCGTTGCACATGACCATTGGAATGGTCATGCAGGCTGGAATGCTATATAATTGAGGCTTAAGCAAGAAAAAACTTTGAACTCATTGTATGATACAATTATTATCATCCAATTTTACCATCACAACACAACCAAACAAACCATATATTTCAAAGGCAATTCGTCTACTTCAATATCACAATCCAATCAAAACATGAAGCATGAAATGAATGGAAGCATAATCAAGTTTTTCAGTAAAAGATGCTATTGTGGGTTCACAGCATCAATCACTATATATAAAACAGCTCATCTCATCTCTATCAAAACCGCTTCTTAACAGTCCATTTATTTTTAAAGTTTCTCTAACTCATTTTTTTTCTTCTTTATTTTTTCTCTCTTCCCCTCATCAAATAGCGGCCTTTACAAATTTTTCTTTATACTTGGTGGCTGAACGGCATTTTCCAGGGGCTATTTGTAAATTAATGTTATAAAAAAGTAATAGGATGTGATTTTTAAAAGGTTTTCTGTGATTTTATGGAGGGTTATAGTGATTTTTCAAAACTTTATAAGTACTTTTAAGATGCAACCAAACAACCTAATTTTTTTTTTTTTTTGGAAAGTTCTTATGGCTTTAAGTAAGTTTTTCGCAAGTAGCCCAACCATACATACTCGAAGTGTCTGTTTGGTACATCTTAATTAAGTGGAGCTTATAAAATATGGCTTTTATGATAATTTTGTTAGTTACTGGGTTAGGAAAATGTAAAAAACGTTATATAGTATTAATTTACAAAAATGGGTTTTAGTATACAAAAATAGATTAAATCAAATTTATAAAATAAAATTACAGGTGTTTTTGAAAATTTAACACTTTAAATAAGCTAAAAACAACTTATAGGAGAAACTGAAGCCATAAAATAGTTTATTTAAAGTCCTATAAGCATTATTGAAACACACAACCAAACAACCGAAAATAATTTTAAAAATGCTTATAAATTTAAATAGGAGATAATTCCAATCAAACAAGTTATAAAGCTCAATGTGTCTCCCTAATTAGGTGTATTGTTCTTACAATCAACGAAGGTTTCTCATTCCATTAAGATTTGTCCAAAAACAAATTATATAATTAATTGTTATTTTGAAAAAAAAAAAAAAATTCAACCCTCCTCAAATAAATCTCCATTTCACCCCTTTTTCGTTTCAGCCCTGGAGAAATGATAAGCAACCATCTTAAATGTACTTTAAAGAGTTAACGACTTTTTTCCCACCCAAATAATGGGTTAGTGACATTTTTCTATCCACAAACTTTTAAAATACTACTTTTCCACTCAAAAAAATACATTTCTCGGTTCGACGGTGAACGGAGAGCAAACCTAGTCTATTTTGTTAGGGATTTTGAAGAGGAGAGACCAGTGAATCTTTTGGTGGTCGTGATTGGTCGCAATTGACTTGGGAGGGGCGGCTACGCAAATATTAATTGCTCGATTGTCAACGATGTGCGGGATTAACATGAATAAGGTTTGAGAGGTTTTGGTAAGTGATAGTTGAGAAAGAGAATAATGGTGGTTTGGGGTCGCAAAGATGCCGAAATCGATAGATGATTAACGGGATAGCAGGGAAAGTGTCCTTAAAAGCTGTCATTTGGTGGGAAAAATGATATTTTAAAAGTCTATAGGTAAGAAAATATCATTAAACCATTATTTGGGTGAGAAAAAGTTGTTTACTCTAGTTTAAAGCTTGTTTTGTTATATTTATTTCGTGACTCCAAAATGGGGGTTCATTAATTAATATTTTGAAAATTTATGTGTCTAATTTTATTATTTCATTCAACTTTCACGACCCAATACGGTGGCCGCTATGCTTGCCCCTTCCCAATTAAAGTGATTAATGCGTAATCGTCGTGGTTTTGGTGGCGCTTGTTGAAAACTTAGCCAACGCTTGATTAATAGAATGGAATTTTAATAGGAATATAATATAGAAATAGAATGAGGAAGAATTTTAAAGGAATTGAATTAAATGTTTTATAAGTGGATTAAAAAACTCTTAAACTTAAAATATTGAATTTTTTCTTATATTTTAAATTAATTTATATAATAATAAATAATTAATACTAAAAGTTTTACTTCAAAACTAAATATTTAATTCTAAAAAATCCACCATTATCAAAGAAAACAAAATATTAATAATATGTAATAATACAAATATATCAAGAAGTTAAAAAATCTACTCTTGATTGCCCAAATGGAGATAAGATTGGGCGAGCAGAGAGAAGCCATAAGATCTCTCTCTGTTCGCCCAACGACTCCCCATGATTGGCGGACAAGGATGATGATCAAATAATGATGATTCCCATTATGTTTTTAACATATTTTGTTTTCAAGTTTCCTCAATTCATGCTCAAGAAACTCCATGATTGTCATTAAAACGTTTATTCATTTTCTAGTTTCTTTGGCTGCTAGCTAATTAGTCCATTATACATTTTCTTTTGACACATTACATAAAATCAGAACTTCACATCATCAACCATCCCTAAACATATCAAAATCAAATCTTTACCTGATCAACGATCTTCTAAGACATGGTCACTTTGGCCATTGTTTTTTAAAGGTTATATATATGTGTTGCGTTAAGTTTAATGTTTAAAATTGGAAAATTGGTGGGAATTGGGAAGTTGATGGTTTTTCAAAATCACAGGTGCCAGTGTTCTTCCAAACCTAGGGTGGCTAAGTTAATTTGATGTGAACTTTTTATTTAATTAAATTTGGTGTTTTTCAATCTTGGTCTTTTTCTACTAGCGCGTATATTGAAAGATGAACTACTTTTTATAATATTTCTTTGGTTTAATA
This sequence comes from Pistacia integerrima, assembly GCA_026225825.1. Lineage (NCBI taxonomy): Eukaryota > Viridiplantae > Streptophyta > Magnoliopsida > Sapindales > Anacardiaceae > Pistacia > Pistacia integerrima. The sequence goes on from CM047749.1 coordinate 39,688,452, forward strand.
CCAAATACCCTGTAACTCGCAAAACTTGGTAGCCCCAAAAACACAAAAACTACAAACAGATCCCCAACTGTTAAAAATCACCATTCCTCTCCTCTCTTCCCTCTTACTTAATTGGGATGTTGGCTCTTTTTTATCTTTGAAATATCTTATTTGCCCTTGCATATGCATCCGATATTAATTAGACTACCAAGTACCAACTTTGTCTATGGATTTGCAACTGTTGATGTGGCAATTAGAAATAAATTTTAAAATTTTGAAGAAGTTATAATAATAGTAATTGCAATTAGAAATTTATGGACCAAAATACCCTTACAAAGTAAATTGTAAATGTCTGTCTTGTCCTTACATATGGCTATTAATGGAAATTTTTATATTAAAAAAGTGAAATATAAGTATCCATCTGATTTGAATGATGAAATTGTCTCTCGTAACTCGTAAAGTATTTAAGTTTAAGTTTGAGCTTGGATTTAGTGGCCCAAAGCCGTTGCCCTCTTAGTTGTAAAGTAAAGTTAGGCCCCGAGAGGATGCCACTTTAAAGCAAAAGTTCAGTTCTGCTTGTGGCCCAATTGCTTTCTTTTCTTAAAGCTCAAATTTAAATTTTGTTGCGCGAACACAACATGAGTAATGCTCAAGGACCGAGCATCCACAGATATCGTTGTAGACATAAAAATCTACCAGTACAGAAAGGGGGGTCTGATCTAGTGAGGTTGAGGCCACTAGTGATCCGCTGTACCTGCACACGTAGAGAAATAAACGCATGAAGCAACGGAAAACACTGGGGTGGTGTTTGCGTAGGCACTCCGACGCTCAAGTCAGCAAGGCTGAAAGAGGCTAAGTAGTGAGGGCTAGGGAGTAGAAAGGTTACCAGAAGTCTAGTCGAGGACTGTGACGACGACGATGATGTGAAGTTCTCAAGTAGGAGCTTCGGGTGTGAAGGTGTAATGTCATCCCCTTTGTGAGAGGGCTGGCCTCTACTTATATAGTAACTGTCTGGTTGGTGGGAGTAGGAGTCCCAGTGTGACTCTGATACGAACCCTAGAGGAATTAGGGCAATGGTGAGCTGTCTTACCAGTGTTCGAATAGAAAGGTGATTCCGAAGAGGAAGCTGTCTTCGAACAGGAAGGTGTCCTCGAACAGGAAAGTGATCTTGAGTAGGAAGGTGACCTCGAACAGGAAGATAACCTCGAACAGGAAGATAACCTCGAATAGGAAAGTGATTTGTGGGTGCCTTGGGCTCTGGACTCGCTCATAAGTCCAGGAAGTGAACTGGGATTGGGAGGCTTGCGACCCAGATGGTTTGGGCCGACTATACCTCATATCAAATGGGCCTAATCCAGATTGGGCCATATCGGGATTGGGCCTGGTCTCTTCCTCATTCAGTCCCATTTTCTTATTTGGGCCAAGGACGATTTTTGGCCCTAACAGTTTGCCCCCTACTCTCTGAGTTAAGATTTTCTTAAGTCGGAGAGTAGGAAGCAATCGAGGTGCACTCGGTGTCCCTTCCTGGACGACTGATTGTCGGTGTAGCTGAACAGTTTAATGTAGGTGATTGGTAATTGAGGGTCGTTCGGTATCCATTACCGATCCGGAGTATGCCATCATCCCAAGAAGGTGTGCTCGATCGGTGTGAAGGGCCGAAGGGACCGAGACAACGAGACTTCTGAAGCTCATGTGCTCGTTCGGTGTGTCCTGCTGACTGGGGAAATGAGCAAGCATCCCATGGCAGGGGTATCCGCTCGGTATGCCGGGTCAAATGAGTTGGAGACGATGTTAAATTGAAGGTACGTTCTATTAGGGTACTCGGGTGATCGAGTGGGATGAAATCAACTCGGCCGGCTTGTTGGACCGTATGACTTGCGCTTGTGATTTCACGACGCTTTTTACTAGATGCCAAAGGGCCAAATAAAATGCGCAAACTTGACCCATGGCTGCCTACTCATCCACTATAGAAGACAGAATGGGTGAGGCCCCTTGGCTTGATCGCCTCGAGGGTGAACATGTGCTAGAGTGCTCCTAGCCAATCGCCCCGATTGGGAGAATCTCTGGACGTGAAGCATCAGTGTTCGGCTTCGTTGCGGGAGCTGGGGTGTTGCAATGTGCTGGCTCAGTCGGGTAAAAAGGGCGATTGAATCTTTAGACTGGTTAAGTTTGTGTTGATTGGTGGCGTAGGGTGGGGTGAGTGGTGATAGTCAAAGTTTGAAAAGACCGAGTCGGTCGGTGTTATAGGGAGAGTGGTGATCCAATCCTTGGTTCTTGGAGAGTGAGGATGGTGGAGTTGAGTCAGTCGGTCGGTTGGTTGGGCAGAGTGGAAATCCAATACTTGGTTTCTAGGGAGTGGGGATGGTGGAGTTGAGTCGGTCGGTCAGTCAGATATAGTGGAGATCCAATACTTGGTTTCTGGGGAGTGAGGATGGTGTAGTTGAGTCGGTCGGTCAGTCGAGTAGAATGGAGATCCAATACTTGGTTTCTGGGGAGTGAGGATGGTGGAGTTGAGTCAGTCGGTCGGTCGGTCGGTCGGGTAGAGTGGAGATCCAATACTTGGTTTTTGGGGAGGATGGTGAAGATGAGTCGGTCAGTCGGTTGGGTAGAGTGGATACGTTAAAAATGTCTAGCTCGGGATCTAGTGGTTCTAGTGGATCTGGGGCATATGTCGAGAATGAGTACGAGAGTGCCCCAACCATGGTGATGATGCCCGAATGGGGTGTTCCAGTAGGTATATCGACGGGTGTGAACATGGTTGCCCAAGGGACGAATGCTGCTAATCCGAGTGGTTCGGGCAGGTAAGGGGGGAGTGGGGAAAACTCCGAAGGAGTTGGTAGTCCATCCTCGTCTAGTAGTGGCTTTGAGGACGAGCCGAGTCAACAGGAAAGTGGGATTCTAAGCAGGGATTATCCGCCCGTGCTTAAAGAAAATGACGTGTGGCTGCTCCGGACAATGTATCACATTCCAGGTTCGATCCAGATCAGGGCGCCACGTTCGTATGAACAGGTTGACTGGGAGGTAAAAGGTTGGGTGAGTGTTGGCGATAGGGTGACCGAGTCAGAGATAGGATAGACGACTCGCACCGATGACACTTAGTTCTATTTTTCTTTTGCTCATGTATCTCGGAGCCTGCGATGCCCTTTCCTGGCGTGTGTGTCTTTCATTGTATTCTGAACTTAGCCGCTTGAGGCTTCTTCTATATGGTACTTGTGATTCTGTTTTTTATGCTTTTCCTTATGGTGAATGATTTGTTGATTGCTTCCTTGTTCGTAGATGTGCTAGGGGTTGAGCCGTATGCTTGTGTTATGATTTTGGTGCAGCCTAGTTGATAAGTCGTGTGAACTCTCTGTTGGGTTGGGTCGATGACTTGTCGATTTTGAGGTGTAAGAACCCTTCACTCGGTCTGGCCGACTAAATGTGTAGCTTCATAAACCGGGCAAGCCGATCGAAGGTGTGGATCCACGAATCAGGCAAGGCCGATCCAAATGTGAAAGTGTGGATCGAGGGGTTGATTCGAAGGTGTAAGTACGTGGATCAAGCAAGGCCGATCCGACGGTGTAAATTCGTGGACCGGGCAGGGCTGATCCGAAGGTGTAAATTTGTGGATCGAGCAAGGTCGATCCGAAGGTGTAAATCCGTGGGTCGAGCAGGGTTGACCCGAAGGTGTACAAAATCCGTGAATCAAGCAGGGTCGATCTGAAGGTGTAAATCCGTGGATCGAGCAGAGTCGATCTGAAGGTGTAAATCCATGGATCAAGTAGGGTCGATCCGAAGGTGTAACAAACATTTGATCGAGCAGGGTCGATCTAAAGATGCAAATCCGTGGATCGAGCAAGGTCGATCCAAAGGTGTAATTAACATTTGACCGAGCAGGGTCGATTTCGAAGATGTAAATCCATGGATCGAGCAGGTTCGATTTGAAGGTGTAACAAACATTTGATCGAGTAGGGTCGATCTGAAGGTGTAATTAACATTTGATAGAGCAGGGTTGATTTTGAAGATGTATATCTGTGGATCGAGCAGGGTAGATCCGAAGGTGTAATTAAGTGGATGACGGCGGAGGTCGATGAAGGTGTTATTCTGTGGATCGAGTAGGGTCGATCCGAATGTGTTATTCCGTGGACCGAGCAAGGTCGATCTGAAGGTATAACAAACATTTGATCGAGCAGGGTCGATCCGAAGTGTGAAAACTCATGTATCGGACAAGGCTGATTCGAAGTTGTCAGTTGCTGAATAATGCTTCATTGAATTTAGGTCGTGAGACCGACTGTCTATGAAGGCGGTGGATGGGCCCACTCATCCTTTTTAAATAAAAAATGAAAAGAGAACAAATATTTAGATTGATTTCACCTAAAAGTAGTAGCGTGTGGGATGGATTGCATTCCAACTGTTGCTGATGTCTTTGCCTTTGGGAGTTTGGAGTCGGTAGGCACCATTCCCTGCTTCTTTGGTGATCTTATAGGGCCTACAATCGATCTAAGCTCTGGCCTCCTGTCGTTCTGCATTTAGTCATACCTGGCGTGAATTACTCGATTGGTCTCATCTTCCTTCCACCTTATTTGAGTCACTGCTCTGGCCAGGGTGTCTTCCATCGTGGTGTAACCTAGCTTCGTCAGTTCTTTGTATAGTTCACCATCCGAGAGGAGACCCTTCCTGAAGGCATCTACCGCTGTCTCGGGGTTACAAGAAGTGATGGAAATCTTCTCTTTGTTGAATTTGCTGACATACTCTCTCAGGGGCTCTCCCCTCCTCTGGTATACTCTGTATAGGTCGACCGATAGCTTCTCAAGTTTAGGCTTCTTGTGGCTGCTCCATAAAGGTTTGAGGTGGTGGTGAATGAATTGATGGAACCGTTCAGTAGATTTGTGTACCACTGGAGTGCTGGACCGGATAAGCTCGAACCGAAACTTTTGCACATGCAGGCTTCCCTCAGCGATCGGGGTATTGAGACAGTGAACATCCGTTGCTTGTACGAGGCTATGTGATCATCTGGGTCGGTTGTGCCATCGTAGGGTTTCATGCTGGGAATAGTAAACTTCTAGGGCATGTCGGCTAGGGCGATCTCGTCCACAAAGGGTGAATCTGCGTAACAATGAGGCTTGCTCTTCTTGGTCGGGACCGACATTCCTAGAATGCGCCTCATCATTGCCTCTACATCAGCCAGCCTCTTGGTCAGTACCTGTTCCATAGGAGAGGGGGATACCACTAGGTCATCCTGTTTGATTGGGTTAGCCATTGCATTCGTCCTTGGCATATTCCGTTGGGTCATCCCATGCGGTGTAGTCTGGTGGATCATTCCTTCGTGCACACCTTGGTAGCTTAGATTTTCGTTCATTCCTTCCGGTCAGATGACTCCTATGGTAACTGATCTGGTGTTTCGCCCTACATGAATGGTCAGGGGGGTTGTTTGATATTCGTTTGATTCGTCAGGATGGGTGGGCTCTAGTGCTATAGTTTGGTTGGGTTGGCCGTTCAACCCGTGAGGGTAAGCCAAGCCGAATGGTGTTTGTGCGGGGATGGTTGACTGGGGGTGAGGCTGGATGGTAAGAATGGGTTGGTCTTGCGGGTGTGGGCTCTCTATCTCTTAGGCGTCTTGATCTTGAGACTGGGGTGGATCGGATGAATGGGGTTCTTTCGGCAGATCCTTTCCTCCATGAGTTAGGATCAAGTCGTCGACCACCAATGAACTTAATGGACGTGACCTTTTACCGGAGGCCGAGGGTTTGTGCTCTGGGGTTTGGAGAGGTTGCATGGATGGAACTGGGGCGCGGAATCGATTGGGAGGTACCTTGCAAGGCAGAAGCTCCAAATCATATAACTGACTCACCTTCTCTTTAATAGACTGGTTTTCGGCCCTGATGGAGGTGTTTTCCGTCCGGATTGCAATGTTCTCGGCTTCCAGTGTGGCTACCTTGTCTAAATTATGTTGCATGAGGGCGGTCAGAGCCTCCAGTTTGGCCTCGAGGCCAGGGCTAGTATTGTCTGAATGTTCAGCCATGGAAAGTTTCTCTACGTAGCAAGGTTCGTCGAGTCGAATGATTGCTAGAGGCCCCACAGTGGGTGCCAAACTGTAAACGTAAAAATCTACTAATATGAAAAGGGGGGGTCTGATCCCGTGAGGTTGAGGCCACTAGCGATCCGCTACCTGCACACGTAGAGAAATAAACGCATGAAGCGATGGAAAACGTCGGGGTGGTGTTTGCGTAGGCACTCCGAAGCTCAAGTCAGCAAGGCTGAAAGAGGCTATGTAGTGAGGACTAGGGAGTAGAAAGGTTACCAGAAGTCTAGTTGGGGACTGTGACTACGACGGTGATGTGAAGTTCTCAAGTAGGAGCTTCGGGTGTGAAGGTGTAATGTCATCCCCTTTGTGAGAGGGTTGGCCTCTGCTTATATAGTAACTGCCTGGTTGGTGGGAGTAGGAGTCCTAGTGTGACTCTGATACGAACCCTAGAGGAATTAGGGCAGTGGTGAGCTGTCTTACTAGTGTTCGAATAGGAAGGTGATTCCGAATAGGAAGCTGTCTTTGAACAGGAAGGTGTCCTCGAACAGGAAAGTGATCTCGAATAGGAAGGTGACCTAGAACAAGAAGATAACCTGGAATAGGGAAGTGATCTGTGGGTGCCTTGGGCTCTGGACTCGCTCATAAGTCTAGGAAGTGAATTGGGATTGGGAGGCTTACGCCCAGATGGTTTGGGCCGATTGTACCTCGTATCAAATGGGTCTAATCCAGATTGGGCCGCATCGGGATCGGGCCTGGTTTCTTCCTCATTCAGTCCTGTTTTCTTATTTGGGCAAAGGACAAATTTTGGCCCTAACAATCGTCAGACCCGTTGCGACCACAGCATAGGATTGTCTATCATGATTTTTTCCACACAAACAATTTCCCTTCACGATGAATTGCCATAGCAGAAAACTCATCCTTACCACCAAGACCTGTAGAAACAACCGCTTTGTTGAAACGGTGGACCGCCTTTCAGGAGAGTCTACTTCAATTGTGTACACTAGTGATTTCCGTAACGTGATATTTTAACGTATCCAATACTTTTGGCAACCTCAAGGCTTCAAAAAGACTGGGGCAAAGCGGATCAGCCCCGAGCTCAGCTCCATGACTCTAACTAGCCACGTTTTAGTGGTTTTGTGAGTGAAGATGATTTTGTGAAGAGGTTTAATAGCATAAACTGTTGAGTAGGACAGTATAAAGTTGGATCGAGACTTACGGAGTGGACCAATAATGGGGCTAGAAATGGAGAGTTTCGAGGTTGGAAAAGGAATTTTTGGAGGAGAGGGCACTGCCAAAAAAAAAAAAACGAGAGACAGACGACACGAAAATGAAGAATGTCAGTTCTTGTTGGGAGGTGTTTAGTTATGGATAAGAGGTGGTCAAAAGGGAGAGCGGTCCAATCTGGGTTGCCAACGCTAGCCTTAACATTACGGGAAGAAGAAGAAGACGACCACGATGGAGGATACGAAAAGTTATTTATGGCTTCAAGGATTAGAAATTTGATTGAGTGAGTGAGAGAGTGGTTCCAAGTGTGAAACTCACGCTTACCACTTATGATATAATGTATGTATTCTATTCTCCCACATCCTTTCCTCATTTCTCACGCGTTTGATTTGCAGAATATCCGGTACTGTTTCAGAATCAATACTCTTCATTAACAGGGATTACTACTAATCAAACGGTGTTCCAGAAGTTTAAGGAAAATCACGGTTGAAGGATTTACCAAGAACCAATTGAAAGGGTGATGTTGGATGATGATCCAAAGGTGAAGAAGAAAGGGAAATAGAGTTGGGTGAAGAAGAAATAATTGTTTATATAAAATGTGTCAGCTTTAAATTTTGAAGTGGTGAAAAACAGTGAAACTACAGTACAAGTTATGGCAGGTCTTGGATCAGAGTCCAATGACCTCTCCTTTCTACCTTTGATCTTCACAAAAACCCAGACAAACACTTTCTATGTAAAACAGAACGAGTTAATAATAAGAGTAAGAAAAACTGTATAAAGACTCGTATAAAGAAAGCTATAAAATAACATTATTAAGAAGAAGAAAAAACAAAAAAAATAAAAAAAGAAAAAGAGAGAAAAAAAAAAATCATGTAAATTAAGGATGGAGATTATCTTTATATGTTCTCTTTATATTTATTTTCATAAAATTAGTATTATTATAAGAATAATGATGTTTTTAGCACGGAACTCGTTAACCATCCTTATTAATTGATGTGATAACTGATATGACAGAGCCACCTCATCTGCCACATCGTCAACATACCACATCACTTCTCAAAACGACGACCACCTCCACCGCGCCTTTTAAAAGGGTATTTTTTTTTTGTTTGGTATTCTGCTGATTTCTTATTATCAAAAAGCTGTTTACTTTGTGTCTGTGATTTGGTTGTTATATTTGATTTGTTAACTTTGTTGGTATAATTTTTTTGGTTAGTTCGATAAGTTGTTCGTGGGTGTGTTTGGGTTTTCTTGTTATGTAAAGTTTGGTGATGATTGTTTATTCATAAACCATCATCACCAAAACTTCTACGGGATGCCCAGCTAATGGGAGCTCAAATTAATAAATAAATGCCTTAATGGGAACCTGCTACGGTCCTCCAGTTCCAACTTCTAATCAAATGTAAATGCTTGCTTCTGAGTCACTTTTCTAAAGCTTATGTTTTTGCCTTTTCTATTTTATTAGTTTTTGACTTGTTCATGACGTTACTAGAAGGTTTTTTTATCTGGGCAATTTGATTATTTGAATCACGTGGTTGCTAATGGAGTATAATAGCATTTCTAGTTTTATTGAGAATTGTTTGTCCAGTGTCTGTGTTTGCTGCTTTTTCAGAAGATGTTTTATGCTTTCTGCAGTGTGTGTTTGCTGCAGTTTGTATAGGCTGTGCAGAGTGTGTGTTTGCTGCTGATTTTGGTTGTTGGTTACAGGATGGTGGGACTGGTAATGCAGTTTTTTGCTCCCTTTTGCTGCAATTGTGTTGTTGCCGAGGAAGTGATATAGCTTGGTTGAAGATGCAGCAGCTTTTTGCAATTTTTGTTTGCTAGCTGCAGGACCTTGGTGATGGAGATGCTCATGCAAGTTGTCCTATCCCACTCTTTTTGGAGCTGCAGATTTGTGGTTCATTCAGATTTGTGCAATAGAATTCTGCAGATTTGTGATTCATTCAGATTTGTGGTTCATTCAGATTTGTGCAATAGAATTCTGCAGATTTGTGATTCATTCAGATTTGTGGTTCATTCAGTGCATTCTTTGGAGCTGGTGTAGCAGAATTCTTCAGTAGCCTGGAGCTGCAGTAGCAATTTGTGAATTTCGTAGATGGTTGTGTAGAGATGTTGCAAACAAAGTGGGATAGGATTTTGTTGAGATGTTTGAAGTTGAGTTTTCTTTTTATTTTGACTTTTGTAATCCTGTATTATGAGATGGTTTGTGCATTTTATATTTGTAACTTTGCAAATGTGGTTAATATAGTATTGTTTATGTTTGGTATCCAATAGATTATTAGAAGTTAGCATTGGTTTAACATAATAGTGCAACATGTGTTTATTTTAAATGTCATCTTTAAGAAGCAATAAACAATAATGAGTGATGCCATTAATAAATGAAACTGGTATCTGACCATTCAAACATACAAATATCCCTCACAATTTCTGATTTCATCCTACATACAAATGCTATAAAAATGAAAAACCGAAATAAGAACTTTAAAAGAAGATTATATTAAAGCAAGGGTGAAGTCCACTGCTGTAAAAATTATATTACATTAGTAAGTTCAACAAAGAGCTTCAAGCAGCCAATAATGGCACTCACTCTCTCCCACTCTAAATCAGATGGACACATTCTGTAGTCTGGTTCGTATTTCTGCAGACAAAAAAACACCTCTGCACTCTGATGCATCTTTAAGCATTGAATATGTAGAGTTCCATTGTGATGGATTATCAACACACAAGCACTCGGGACCCTCAACTCCAATTTCTAAAGCCACTTCATTGAATTTTGCTAGTGTTGATTGAGAACTTTTGACATATCGAATGCTTTACCTAATCTTGTAAGTCACCTGGCAGAGTGCTTCCAGAGCATCTTGAACCATCATACTGACAACATTTGTCGCACAACAAACATCAAACAATTGCCCATTTAAATGGAGGAATCTGTTTTGAGACAGACTGTCTTTAATTCTATACACCATTACGTCACTGCTAGCCCCACTATCAAATGTCACTGCAAATAACTTACGATCTATATCCCAATCCATTATAACCTTAGAACTCATATCTTCTGTGAGAAGAATCAGTCATAATGAAATTCAAAGTTTTTCAATTGCCAATCTTCATCAATAAAGTGTGTTGTCAAACACAAGTACTCAACATCACCTGTAGTAGCCCACCCATCAGGTGTCACCCTTTTTCACCCGATCAAGTCATTCCACACAACAGATTTTAATTTGCTGGAATTGACAATGACTGCATCTGACATATCCATTGCATCAACTTGATATTTAACAATGTGCATAAAAAACAAATGAAATCCATTATTTAACAAAATAAAAACCTGGTAATCATGGAATTAATATAACATTCATTAAGCCCTGAAAAAGCAGCAATGAGTAAAGGATGCCAAAAACAGGCATTAAGAAAAATAACTTCAGAAGAAAAAATTAGAATAAGAACTTCAGGTACATTTTAAAAGAAGATTATGTTGAAGCACTTGTGAGTGCCATTATTGCCAGCAAGCTTTACAGTAGTGGCTTTAAAGACTCCAGGGCTGAAGTCCCTCAGTATCTTGGTGGAGAATTCATAACTTGCTATTTTCCTTGGATGTCGCCACTTTTCTCCATCCACAGTGTAGATCCCATCACCCAATAGATATGCAGAGCACAAATTAAACAGCTTTTGATAATAGAAATCAGCAGAACACCAAACCAAAAAAAACAAAAAATACCTTTTTGAAAGGCGTGGTGGAGGTGGTCGTCGTTTTCAAGATGCGGCTGGCTGGTGGTGGTCGTCCGTCGTAAGGCGCGGCTGGTGTGGTGGTTTAGGTTGAATAGACTTTGATAGAGAGAGATATGATTAGGAGAAATTTTGATTGTTAAGGTTTGTAAAATTTGGGAGAGAAAATGATTTAGGGATTGAACATTTGGGAGGGAATTTGATTTATGTTTGAAAAGGTTTTTTTTTTTTTTTTTTTTTTTTTTTGGTGTTTTGAGGAAATGATGTAACATGTTGATGACGTTTAGGCCTGGCAAATGGGCGGGTTGGGCGAGTATGGTCTGGGTAGCAATGGGTCGCGGGTGGAACAGGGTCACGGGTGAAAAATTTTCACGGGTTGACGTTTTCATGATCTGTACCCGCCCATGCGGGCACGAGTCACCCACAGGGTCACCCGTGAAAATGGAAAGAGTCTTTTACATTTTTAATATTTTTTACTGTTTTCCATATTAAACTTATTAGTTATTAACTTATTATATTAAATAAATAGATGATTAAATTAAATTTAATTAGATTTCACCAACATTATTAATTCAATATTAATATTTTTCATATTTATATCAAACTCCACCATATAGATAATAGAATTAATAAACACTAAACATACATAGTAATTACTAATTAGTAAACACTAAATATATAAAATTGTTTAATATTCAACATACATAACATAGTAGACACTAAACAATTAAACATATATAATTGTTTAACCAAAGTACCAAACATACTAAACAAACAAAGCCGTCCTTGATTATGCAATCTCCTTCCCCTGCACTTGACTTAATGGCACAAGCAGATGAACATCATCAATTTCATCTTTTATAATTAACAAGATATAAGTTAACTATCGTAATATATTAACAAACAAAAATTTTAAAACATATGAAATATAAGTTAAAATGTTATCTTTAACTTCATATCTAGAAATCTATATCCTGGTGCATATCAAAGACTCTGCATTCTCCGGTAAAAGTGAACTTTGATATTTACTTAGCACTTTACTACCAATACTGAAACTGGATTCCGAAGCAACAGTCGTTATTGGTATACTCATCACACCACGAGCCATCATCGAAAGTATCAGGTATCGATCACTATTTTTCTTTCAATGGTCCAGGACATCCAAATTATAAAATTTGATGCGATCAAACCTTGTCTCTCCCAAATAAGTATCAAATTCGGACTTCTTAGTAGCATTAAAGTCACTCTTATAGTAGTCAAATTCCTGCACTATTTAAATATTTAAATTTAATAAAACAAAATTACAAAATAAAGAAGATTTTATTAATCACAACAATATAAATATATTTATAATTCACATGAAATTTATTAATTCGAAAAGATTCTTTTTTAAAGATCTCAAATGTACTGTACAAGTACAAGAGCGCATATCCATGAGTTGGTCCCGCCTTTATTATATCCTAACCCCTTTTATCATAATGGGCAAAGACTAAAGATATTTCCAAGCATGGAGGGTGTATTCGGAATTTCTGAAAAGAACCTGTCAAGAAGATTACAATAAAAACCAGTTGTGACACCCCTTTCGCTTTCCTGTTCAAAAAGTAAATTTCGAAGTCTCTAGAATCAGAAACCTGAGTCCTCACCACCTATATATCTCACTCCAATTCAAACCCTCTCTCATTCAACACGTATAGTCATATTCTTGTATTCGAGTTTGAGAGCGGATTTGGATAGGAGCTCTGGGGACCTGTCGGATCTTTCCATTAATTTCTCCAATTTCGATCGGCGATCTCCTGAATTCTGATTGAAAGTTCGTCATTCAAAAGAGTTTATTATAATTTTAGTTAGTTTGATTTTCTCTCCTTTCTTCTATATGAATTGTTGATTATTTTAGGTAATGTGTTATAAAAAGATGCAGGTTTTGCTTTGATTTTTGATAAGTTAATGAACTTAGATTAAGAGGCTAAGTTCTGTTTTGTTTGGTTACCTAGAAACATGACAGGAAGGAGCTGCTGTGAGAGTGAGAGAGTGAGGGAGTGGAGCTGCTGTGAGAGGACTGAGGAGTGGTCGTGGAGTTGCTGTGGCCTGTGAGAAAAGTGTTAGACTTTTTGCAATATGGTCCTACACTTTTTATATAATTACATTTTGGTCCTTGTTGATGTGGACTGATGTGGTCATACGGTTGTGTCTCTTGAGCAGTTGTCTTTGATGAAAAGACAACTACATATAAGAAAGAGACTTTACAGGTCCTCAGTGACGCAATTTTATTTTAGTTTTTAAAACCATCACTCAAAAGTTGTAGTCAGTGGAAGATCCTGTAATTTCAGAAGGAGTAAGAAGATAAAACAACAATTGCTATGGTTGGAGGTTTGTCATTTACTTCTGCATATATTCCATGGAGATTTTGTATTAAAATTTATTGTATTATCACTGTTATATGAATATTAGAATACGAATGTATTTTGCATTTGGTATCAGAGCCATTATTTGAACCTCTGTCTAGCATGAAGTTGTTTGTTGCAAATCTGAAAAATATTGCATAAAATTTGGGATTTTTTCATTAAAACCCGTACTGTAAATCAAGCACAAATTTTATTATAAATAGAATTTGTTTTCGATTTTGGTGTCATTGGAATCCTTGGTGAAAAAGCTTTCCAACGGTATATTATTTGTCAAAAATGGAGTTCTGAATGCAAAGTTATGCTAGTTTAAAGTTTTGGTTAGAAATTATTGTTTGGGTGTTTTCGGAAGCCATTTATAGCACCGATTTAGGATGAAATTGTCATTTGGGATGTCACCGATATAGGTTATATGTTCACATTCAAGTTTCCCATCGAAAACGCTTGAAAAATGGCCGAAAACGGGCTGTTGAAAATATGAAAAACTGGGTAAAAGTTACAGAAAAACGGGTCAAGAAGAACCGACCCAATAGGATAAATGGGTCAAACTGACCCGATCAAAGTCAACAGTCAAATCAACCGACCCGGTCAAACAAGCCCAAACCCGTTAGGCCAACCCGACCCGGTCAACATGGTCAAAGGTTCAGACCGGTCAATGGTTGGAGGTCAGCAGTTCGAGACCGATCAAGCGACCGCACCGGCCAATGAAGGTCCGGTGGGTCAAGCCCTGGTGAGACCGACCCCCAAATTGAAAGCAGTCAAAGGACCCAGATTGTGACCCGGCGCGTGGTGGCGCGTGAGAGACCTGTGCTGCGTCAGGCGCGTGAGGATGTGTGCCTAGCGCATGTGGGCGCGTGACAGAGTGTGAGAGCGCGTGGCAGTGCTGTGTCGGCGCGTGAAGGCGCGTGGGCGTGTGTGCTGCCTTCTGGAGGCGCGTGAAAGCGCATGGGGACACGTCCTTTAGTCATGGTGGCGCGTGGAAGTCGGTGACAGCTTGTATGATGGTTTTTTTTGTTATATATTACTTAGTTATGCATAAATAATATGTTATTCTTGTATTGATTTGTGATATATTATATAATTCTTGTTATAAATTATTTGATGTTTTATGATCGTATATATTTGATTAATTTAGAGTTACCGCAATATCTAAATTATGATAATATATGCATTAAGTAATATTATTTATGATCATATTAAGGTTAATAACATCGTTTTGTAGTTAATCATATTAATATAATCATTTTACCCACAGGGAATGTTATATTTTCATGATTAATTAGGGATAAAATATAAATTATTCTTATTTCGTAATTAGCCCACAGGTATTATGAAATATTAATAATTTCTAGTTTCATCATTAAAAGATAATGAATTATAATATGTAATATCTTTACCCACAGGGAGATTTTATGATATGTCGATTCATTTATGATTTATTATTTGTTTTACATTGGTAAACTTATAATTGTTATTGATGGTTTGTGCCTCATAATTTATTTAGTGAGCATGTCTATTGATATACCTACAGTTGATCAAACTTTGATGATGGTTGAGGATAAGGTTCCTAATTTAAATGGTGATAACTACAAATCCTGGATAGAGGCTGTCTTTCTTCATTTAGGGTGCATAGATCTTGACTATGCTCTTCGTAAGGAAGAGCCACCTACACCTACAAATACTAGTTCTCAACCTGAGATTGCTTTGTATGAACGGTGGGAGCGATCTAACCGTTTAAGCATGATGTTCATCAAATCTCACATTACGAGTAGTATCCGTGGGTCGATACCGGAGTGTGAAAATGTCAAGGAGCTGATGGAGGCAATTCATGCACAGTTTGAAACGTCAGACAAGGCATTAGGAAGCATCCTAATGAGTAGATTGACATCCATGAAGTTCACTGGCATTAAAGGAGTTCGTGAGCATATTATGAAAATGTGGGATATCGCTGCTCAGTTGAAATCCCTTCAGATGGTGATTAATGATGATTTCCTGGTGCATTATGTCCTGAACTCTCTCTCGTCTCAGTATACTCCTTTCAAGATATCTTATAACACACAGAAGGATAAATGGTCAATCAATGAGCTTTTGACCATGTGTGTTCAAGAGGAGAAGAGACTGCTTCAGGAAGTGAATGAAACTACACATCTGGTGACAGGAAATGTCAAGTACACTTCAAACAAGAATAATAAGTGGAAGGGAAAAGGCAAGCTGCATGAGGTTATG
The DNA here is from genome assembly GCA_026225825.1 of Pistacia integerrima. Lineage (NCBI taxonomy): Eukaryota > Viridiplantae > Streptophyta > Magnoliopsida > Sapindales > Anacardiaceae > Pistacia > Pistacia integerrima. The sequence continues at coordinate 39,704,010 of CM047749.1, forward strand.
AGCAAAGGTAATAAGGACAATATCAAGTGTTTCTTCTGTAAAAAGACGGGACACATGAAGAAGGATTGTCCTAAGAGGAAGGCCTGGCTTGACAAGAAAGGTAACCTCTTATCTCTTGTGTGTTATGAATCTAATATGATTTGTGTTTCACATAATGATTGGTGGATTGATTCTGGTTCTACAATCCATGTTTCTAATACCATACAGGGTTTTCTGGATCAAAGGAAGCCATTGGGAAGTGAATGCAGCATCTATTCAGGAAACAGGATGCCTTCACGTGTTGAAGCTGTTGGAACATTTAGACTTATTTTAAGTACTAATTATGTTTTGGATTTGGAACGAACCTTTTATATTCCTAGTTTTTCTAGGAATTTAATTTTAGTTTCTAAACTCATACCTTGTGGATACTCTTTCAACTTTTATGGTAGTTCTTTTAATTTAATTAAGAACTCATCTATTGTTGGAAATGGTACTATGGTTGATGGTTTGTTTAAAATTCATTTAAGTGATAATGTTCCTTATAGTCTTATAACTTCACATGCTAACACTGGTATGAAACGTACTATTATGTATGAAAACTTTTCTTTTTTGTGGCATAGAAGATTAGGACACATCTCCATTGATAGGATTAAAAGGTTGATAAATGTTGGAGTTCTTGAAACTCTTGACTTTACTGACTTTGATACTTGTGTAGACTGCATTAAGGGAAAGCAGACTAACAAATCCAAGAAGGGTGCTAGGAAGAGTTCTAAACTTTTAGAAATCATACACACAGATATTTGTTGCCCTGACATGAGCTCTAGTGGTCAGAAATATTTTATCACCTTTATTGATGATTACTCACGATATATGTATCTCTATTTGCTTTATCACAAGGATGAAGCGTTGGATGCTTTCAAAATATATAAAGCAGGAGTAGAGAAACAATGTGGAAAACAAATTAAGATCGTGAGATCTGATAGAGGTGGTGAATATTATGGTAGATACACGCACAGGGACAAGCACTTGGTCCATTTGCTAAATTTCTTCAAGAGCAAGGTATTGTGGCTCAGTACACCTTGCCTGGCACACCATCTCAGAATGGTGTAGCAGAATGGAGAAATAGAACATTAATGGATATGGTACGGAGTATGCTGAGTAACTCCAAACTTCCTCATTCTTTGTGGATTGAAGCTCTCAAAACCGCAGCGTATATATTAAATCGAGTTCCAACTAAGGCGGTTCCCAAAACGCCATTCGAATTATGGAAGGGTTGGAAACCAAGTTTAAGTCATTTACGCATCTAGGGTTGCCCAGTTGAAGTTAGAGTTTATAATCCACAAGAACGGAAGTTAGATCCTAGGACTATTAGTGCATATTTTATTGGATATGCAGAAAAATCCAAGGGATATAAGTTTTATTGTCCGAACCATACTAGTAGAATTGTTGAATCAAGAAATGCCAAATTTCTTGAAAATGATGTGGTTAGTGGGAGTGATCAAATCAGAGACTCTGTCCTTGATAAAATTGACGTTTCAGACAATGCTCCTACATCAAGTAAAAGATTGGTTGTTCATCCAAACAGGGTGAATAATGAGGAACCACTTAATCAAAATCCACATTCTGATGAGATTGTTTTAGAAGATCATTTTGAACAACCTCCACTATAGGTGGAACAACCAGTTGTGCAACGGTCTCAAGAGACTGCTGATACAACATTAAGGAGATCTACTAGAACAAAGAGATCAGCAATTCCTACTGATTATGAAGTGTATATGCAAGAGTCTGACTGTGACATAGGTATTGAGAATGATCCAGACACGTTTTTACAAGCTATGAACAGTAGTAAATCTGAGTTGTGGTATAATGCCATGATAGACGAGATGAATTCTATGGCGGATAATGAAGTTTGGGACCTTGTTGAGTTGCCTACTAGAAAGAAACCTATTGGTTGTAAATGGGTATTTAAAACCAAAAAGGATTCATTAGGCAACATTGAGAGATACAAGGCTAGACTTGTTGCCAAGGGGTTCACGCAAAGGGAAGGAATAGATTATAAGGAAACGTTTTCTCCAGTTTCTAAAAAGGATTCCTTTCGAATCATAATGGCATTAGTTGCCCATTTCAATTTAGATTTACATCAAATGGATGTGAAAACAGCTTTTCTCAATGGAGATTTGGAGGAAGAGGTTTATATGAAACAACCTGATAGGTTCATTTCAAGTAATGGTGAGCATTTGTTTTGCAAGCTTAAGAAGTCTATTTATGGACGTAAACAAGCCTCCCGACAATGGTATTGAAGATTTCACATTGTTATCTCTTCATTTGGTTTTGTAGAGAATGTCATGGATCAGTGTATATACCACAAGGTCAGTGGGAGTAAAATCATCTTTCTTGTGTTATATGTAGATGATATTCTACTTGCAACCAATGATTTGGGTTTGCTACATGAGGTGAAACAATTTCTCTCTCAACATTTTAGTATGAAGGATATGGGTGAGGCGTCTTATGTCATTGGCATTAAGATTCATAGGGATAGGTCTCAACATGTTTTGGGACTATCTTAGGAAACCTATATTAATAAAATTCTTGAGAGATTTAGGATGAAAGATTGTTCACCCAGTGTTGCACCCATTGTTAAGGGTGACAGGTTCAATTTGAACCAATGTCCTACACTTGAGATTGAAAAGGAACAAATGAAAACTATTCCTTATGCTTCGGCTGTTGGAAGCCTAATGTATGCTCAAGTCTATACTAGACCTGACATAGCTTTTGCAGTTGGCATGTTAGGAAGATATCAAAGTAATCTAGGTTTGGATCATTGAAGAGCTGCAAAGAAGGTCATGAGGTATCTTCAAGGAACTAAAGGTTTCATGCTTACTTATAGACAATCCGACATTTTAGAAGTTGTCGGATATTCAGACTCAGACTTTGCTGGCTGCGTTGATTCTCGAAAATCAACATCCGGATATGTTTTTATGCTCGCCCGAGGTGCTATATCTTGGAGAAGTGCCAAACAATCTTTAGTTGCCACTTCTACCATGGAAGCTGAGTTTGTTTCCTGTTTTGAGGCAACTACACAGGGTATTTGGTTAAAAAGTTTCATTTATGGGCTTGGAGTTGTTGAGTCTATCTCTAGGCCAATAAAGCTATATTGTGACAATTCAGCTGCTGTATTCTTTGCTAAGAATAATAAGAGTGGAAGTCGAAGTAAACACATCGACATTAAGTACTTAGCAATAAGGGAGCACGTTAAAGCCAAAGAAGTGCTCATTGAACACATACATACCGAGCAGATGATTGCTGATCCTCTAACAAAGACGTTCAAGGATCATGTTGTTCAAATAGGACTATGTCTCGCTTTGTCACTATGAGAGGTAATACTTTCATTGTCTGAAACTTTGTAATTTAGTTTGTTTTCTCTTTTAAGTTGTATACATTTTGGTTGGAGACAAACAAACATTCTAGAGGACCTAGAACAAACATTTGAGGTTTGTTCATAAAGTGATATTCCACATTTAAGCGTTTATTTAGAAAGAGAAAAATTGCATTGTAATACATGGAAGGTAATACTTGTTTAAAAGGGACTTACCGCTATGATTCATGTAATTTGCCCTTTCTAATTGAACATACCACATATACATCTCTTGTGTTCTGGATTATATTATACAAGTTTGGACCAAGTGGGAGAATGTTAGATTTTTTGCAATATGGTCCTACATTTCTCATATAATTACATTTTGGTCCTTACTGATGTGGACTGATGTGGTCATACGATTGTGTCTCTTGAGCAGTTGTCTTTGATGAAAAGACAACTGCATATAAGAAAGAGACTTTACAAGTCCCCAGTGACGCAATTTTATTTTAGTTTTCAAAACCATCACTCAAAAGTTGTAGTCAGTGGAAGATCCTATAATTTCAGAAAGAGTAAGAAGATCAAACAACAATTGCTATGGCCGGAGGTTTGTCATTTACTTCCGCATATATTCCATGGAGATTTTGTATTGAAATTGATTGTATTATCACAGTTATATGAATATTGGAATATGAATGTATTTTTTCAAGAAGAGAATGAGCTGCTGCGTTTTTTGTTTTTTTCACTGATAAGTTTTGCTGTTTTGGTTTAGATTAGGGTTTGAGTTGAGACTTGAGAGGGTGAGACGAGTGATAAGTTCTATTTTATTTTATTTTTAAATTTCAAATTTGCGGGTCTACGGGTACCGCGGGTAGTACTCGGTCTATCTGCAAAAGTCACGGGCAGGTTGGGTACATGTCAGATTCTCACGGGTCAAAATATATGTTACTCGTACTGCCCGCTGGGTACGGGTGCCCATTGACCCGCGGGTACACCCGCCCGTTTGCCAGGTCTAATGACGTGGCAGATGAGGTGGCTCTGCCACGTCGGTTGCCACATCAATTAGTAAGGATGGTTAGTAAGTTTCATTAGTAAGGACAACATTACTCAACAAGAATAATACTTACTCTTATAAAGATTTTATACAAAATGATATGTTAAAATATGATTGGATTAATTAATATAAAAATTATTCATTATCATTTAATATGTATTCATTAAGATGATTTTTTATATTAATTAAGTCAATTATATTTTGACTCATCAATTTGTATTAAAAACTTTGCAAAGTCTTTATAAGTGTCTGTATTATTCTAAAAACAACCACAAAATAGAAAAAATGAAACTCATTCTGCTGATGGCTTTCGTTTTTCATAAAATATGAATCACATTTGATACTTACTTGAGCAAAGAGTGTAAAAAAGATTTCCAGGATACTTTAAACATGTTTTCAGATTTATTTTCTTTCCCAGTAATTTATTCCCAAAATATAAAATATCTATTAAAAGCTTACTTTCGTTCAAAAGCACAATACATAATTTTGTGTTTATATCTGGTCTATCCTATGTTATTTTATTTTGAAAATTATTAAATATCTCCTGAAATACCATAAAATTTCTAAAAAATTTATACTAAGATTTTGTTAATATTTTCCGAATATCGGTGGAAATGGCTCGTCCAGATTAATACGCTCACTCCTTTCCCTACCTTTTCCCCTTAATTTCCAAGTAGCACCATAGTTCATCGTGGAGTCCAATTTTCTGTGTCTCAAGGTGGACCACAAGAAGCCAATCCATAGTCATTACAGTTTTATCACATGCCATATTTGTATATATTATTTTTTATGCATCACATGGGTTGTATATTTATATGTGTTAGAGTTGGGTGAACTCGATTTAATGTTTAGGTACCCATTTTAAGTGTAGCGGAAGTATTACCAAGTCGATTAAGAGATTTCCAGTATTTAACCACATCAAACATAAGTGCAAAAAGTAAAAAACACAACCATATACATGTTTCGACTAAATCCACTTTTAGCCTACATCCATAGGACCTTGTCCAGATCGAAGTAATCCACTAAGTTAAAAACACATTACAAGATAATGTTCAAAGTTGATTTAAGTTATAGTAAAAAGCACTCCCTATTCAACTTTACACTTAGCACCACACTCTAAATCCTTAACGTGTAGCAACTCTTTGGACCTTCTTCATGTTGGCAACACACTCGAGAATAACTTGTGAAAAACCAGGCTTCAAGCACTGACGCCACGCACCAGCATCAGCAAAGGAACCACATTCCAAGAGCCATCAAGTCTATGTTTGATATGTTGAGGTTTTGGCACAAAAGGAAATGAACCTTAAAAGAAAGAATACTCTAAGAATTTCAGAGTACAATGAAACAAAATGTCAAAAGGTTAGATTCATACACACAAGAAAGAAGATTATATAATGAAGGTTTTCTTGCTCAACAATATAGTGTCAAGTAAGCCAACAAGGGACTCACCAATGTTTGTCCAAATAAGGAAAGTATTCCTTCTTTTGGTTTGGACCACAAAATAAATTAGGAAAGATAACTTTATTCCCTAGGACCACTTAAGGATATTATGACATATGTGAAAAGGTCCTAAAAGCAAGAAACAAAGATAAACAATAACTCTTTCACTTTATTGACATGCAACTCGTGTTGGGTTGCAAATATTTGAAGTGAAAGTGTAAGCACAAACCGTTGTGCACACACACTTGAAACGAAACAAGCCAAGACATAAGTCTGACAATCAGTGTGCACGTAAAACTGATGTGCACACACACGACAAAGGAAACAGGTCAAATCACAAATTGGCAACCAGTGTGCACACATAACTCATAAGTTTGACAAATATGAATATTCAACATTCTCCTCCTTTGTCAAATTTATGAACAAAGAACATACTTAAAGTGACCAAGAGAAAACATGTTTCATTCAACCAATCAATCCTGCAAATTTGCAAAACAAATAAACAAAAAGAAACAGCACAAATGTGAACTCAAGATTAGTTAAAAAGCATCAAGATAAACCACTAAGTAGGTTCTACAGAAACATAACACAAACAGTTAAAAAAAAATAACAAACTCTCCCATGGAGAGATACAACAGTTCAAGGTTTATCAATTTTGTAATGCCCACATTGAGGTACGTAGCTTAACTTATGCCCTTATACTCTTAGTTGATTTGTGTTAAAGTTATTTTGAGAAAATGTGAAGAAAAAGCCTTAAAATTTCATTAGGAGTAAAATGGTCTTTTCACTCAAAATTAGTTGAATTTGTGGGGAGTGAAAAGAGATAGAATTTCATGGAGAATGCAATAAAAATGAGGGCATTATGGTAATTGACTAAGGGACATAGATGAAATTTCATAGAAAATGCAAGGGTAAAATGGGAAACTATATAATATGTTATATCAAGAATTGAAGAATGAAACCCTAGCCATTCTTCATCCATTTTCACGCCACCTTCACCTTCAAATCCTCTCAATTTCTTCAATTCTTCTTCAAGGGAAATTCATAGATTTTGGGTATTTTTTAGTAGATTTTCAATCCCAAGAATCCTTAGGTAAGATCCTTGCACCAAGAAGTGAGTTTTAATTTTTAAAGTGTTGAATTTTGATGATTTGTGTTCATAGGATTTAAGAGAAAGAGAGTTGGATCAAAGCAGATTTTTAAAGTGTTGGATTGCTCACATATAAGGTAAGTAAATGCTACCCTAGTTATGATTTAAGTAATATTGTGTAGAGAATTCTTTTTATGCATATATGTGTTTTATATGAAGAATTGTTGATGGATTTGGTGTTGAAGGATGATTAGAACTTATCCATGAGAAGTAGTGTTGGTATATTTGATATTTGATGTGAGTTTGGATGAAATTTGGAAGAATTGGAGTAGAAATTTTGGAGTGTACATGTTGGACAGGTTTGGCATTAAATATGGAGGATTTTATACCAAATTTTTGGTGGCTTAGAAAAGAGATAGAAGTGTAGCCAAATTAGAGTTTCTTTGTGCACATAAGTTGTTTGATGAAATGTCAAAGAGAAGTGCATGTATGAGTATGATTATGTGTTATATTGAGATGAGTTTGTAGATGGTAGAGAATGACATGTTTGCATTCCATATTGCATTATTGCATATAAACATGTGAATTTAGAAAGAATTATAAGCATGAAACCATCCACATGCATATATACTCATAAGAGCATTGAAAAAGCACTAAAGAATGTTAAAGAGTAAATAGAAAGAAATGAGAATATTAAAGAAGTTCAAATCTGAATTTTTATTTAAAGAAGTGTAAAAAGATAAAAAGAAGAAAAGGTTGTTGCGATGGGGAACCCGTGAGTGACAAGAAGAATTTTCCCCGCATGCACGCCGCCTTCAGTGAGCAGCCTAAGAATAAGAAAGAAGAATTGGTATAGTCCATAAGAGTGCATGTGGAAAGAAGAATACCCTCACACGGCCAATGTTTCGAATCCATGCCTCAATCGAGTCCAATCGGCAAAAGAATAAGAAAGAAAAGAAAAGGATAAGAAAGAATAAGAAAGAATAGAAAGAAAAGAAAAAAGCACAGAATAAGAACAAAAAAGAAAGAAAAACAGAATAAGAATGGAAAAGAAAGAAAAACAGAAAAGAAAATGCACATTTTATGCATTTGTGCATTTGCATCATATATATGCATAATACCATGCCCATTATCTAAGTAGTGGGAAATTAGAATAGAGAAAGAACAGAGAGAAAAATAGAGTAAGAGTAGAGAAAGAATCGAGAAGAATGGGGAAATGTGAAATAAGGAAAGAAATTCAGAGTTAAGCAACAAAGAGAGAAAGGTAGCATAGCGGGTTTACTTACTAAGCAATTAGTGCTCACCTTGTTGTTCTCAATATTTTTGCAGGTAACAAGTGAGATGCGGTCACTTGGAACATCACGCAGCGGAAGGGTTGGGCAAAACTGTCGAGTTACTATTTTGAGACTTTATGATATTATGTAAAGATTTGTGTATAAAGAAAATTAAATATGGGTCAATAATTTTATACTCGTTTATATGTATATTTTCTTATATATATAATTAGTGAGTTTTACTGTTATTTTACGAGTATACTAGCTAGAAAGAGTCATTACATTTTTGGTATTAGAGCAAAGATTTTGGGATTTGACAGTGTGCCCCGCCCATCGCGCTGATGTTCCGTAGCTGACCATTGTAAGATTATTTATTTCCTTACTTATAGTAGTTGATAAGTTATTTGAGTTGATTCAAGTGTGGCTGTTTTGTAGATGAGATGTAGGACCTGAGCAGGTAGTAAGAATGCGATGAGTGCGGGGGAAACTTCCAACCCGCCAAAACCCACTCCTCCTACCCTCGATGAGGCAAGAATTCGTAGTATTGTACAGCTAGTATTAGTAGAGAGTCAGGGGAGAGTTGTACTAAGGAGAGTTGAAACCCCGTTCGTGTACCGACCACTAGGGAAGAAAGAGAAACGCTGATACCTCCGATAGTGCAGAACCGTATTGAGCCTATTTATGGACTGTCAAGCCAACACTAACCGTCTGAATTTAGGGGTACCACAGACCTATTAGAGGCAGAGGAATGGTTTAGGTCCGTGGAACGCACGACGACACTTTTTCCCATGACAGACAGTTTTTCCCATGACAGACAGAGAAAAGATATGGTATGCAAACTTTCTATTTCGGGATGATGCCCGAATTTGGTGGGAATTGATGGAAGATACCCATGATTTAGCTTCTATGACATGGGAAGAGTTCAGAAGATTGTTTGAGGCTATATATAGAATAGTGGATCGAGTTCATGAGAAGATCCAAGAGTTTATCAGTTTGAAGCAAGGGTCTAGTACGGTAAAAGAGTATTCTGTAAGATTTAACTCTCTTGCACGGTTCGCACCAGATATAGTAAACACACCACAGTTGAGAAAAGATAAGTTTGTTCATGGGCTGAAACCAGAAATAGCCCGTGATGTGATGGCAGGAGCTGAGCCCCCTCATACTTATAGTGAAGCTTTAGAGCGAGCTTTAAAGGCAAAAATATTTGTAAATAAGCTCACCTCAGTGGGACCATCAACAACAGAACCGAGTGACCTATCTCTCGCTCCATAGAGAGAAAGAAGTGATGTTTCAAGAAACAAGGAAGTGAGGAACAAGAAGAGATTCCAACCTAAGAAGAACAGAAGAGACTGGCAGAGTAAACGGCCCAGACCTATTGAGTTTTCCCCATGTCCAAAGTGTAGGAGAACGCACCTTGGGGAGTGTTTCAAGGAGTTAGGCTGAAATGTATGCTATTGGTGTCGACAGCCAGGGCACTTGATGAAAGATTGTAAAGCCCCCCTTGCACCCGTAGCATAGACTTCCAGAGGTACAAATGCCCGGGTGTTTACCATGGCATAGAGTGAAGCAGAGTGTAATGCTTTCTTTCTAGCTAGTATACTCGTAAAATAACCAATAAAACTCATTAAAAATATATATATGAAAATACACATATAAACGAGTAATAAAGTATGGGCCCATATTTAATTTTTCTTTATATAAAAATATTTACATAATATACTCATAATAGCAACTTGATAGTGTAGCCCAACCCTTCCACTGCGTTACGTTCCGAGTGACCGTAACTCACCTATTACCTGCAAAAACATTGAAAACAACGGAGTGAGCACTAATTGCTTAGTAAGTAAACCTGCTATGCTAACCTTCTCTCTCCATTGCTTAAATCCTGAATTTTCTTTCCTTACAACTCATTTCCTGAGTATTCTCTATTCTTCTCTCTGTTTCTCTGTTCTTTCTCATTCTTTCTCTTTTTGCTCACTGTTTTTCTCTCAATTTTCCAATTTTTCACTACTCACGATAATGAGCATGGTATTATGCATTTTTTTTTTCTATTTTTCTCATTTTGTGTTCTGTTTCTTATTCTTTATTTCTTTATTTCTTTTCTTTCTTTCTATTCTTTCTTTCTATTCTTTCTTTCTTTTCTTTTCTATTCTTTCTTTCTTTCTTTCTATTCTTTCTTTCTTTCTTTCTTTTCTTTTCTATTCTTTCTTTCTTTCTTTTCTATTCTTTCTTTTCTTTTCTTTTCTATTCTTTCTTTCTTTCTTTCTATTCTTTCTTTTCTTGCCGATCGGACTCGGTTGAGGCATAGATTTGGAGCCTTGGCCGTGTGAGTGAATTCTCTAATTCTGGGTATAGTCCCATCCACACGCACTTCTAACGGATTGTACAATTCTTCTTTCTGAATTCCGAGGCCGCTCACTAAAGGCAGCGTGCACGTGGGACTATGCCACTACGGGCTCCCCATCGCAACAACCTTCTCTCTTTTTTATCTTTTTACACTTCTTTAACTAAAATTTCATATTTGAATATCTTTGATATTCTCATTTCTTTCTATTTTCTCTTTAACATATTTTAGTGCTTTTTCATGCTCTTATGAAGATTTATGCATGTAGATGGTTTCATGCTTATAATTCTTTCTAAATGCAAATGTTTAAATGCAAGGATGCCATGTAGCATAAAAATAAGTTTCTCTCTACCATCTACAAACTCATATCAATTCATAAATGAATAAAACTCATGCATACACTTCTCTTGGACATTTCATCAAACATATTGCTTGCATAATCAAAATCTAATTTGACTACAATTTCATCTCTTTCTCAAGCCACCAATATTTGGAGTAAAACTTCCTTAAACAATTAACAAACCTGTCCAAAACAATACACTCCCAAAAATTCTACTTAACTCTTTCTAACTTCAACCAAACTTCAATTAATCATCATACAACCAAAACCACTTCTCATGGCTAAATTCTATTCATCAATAATCATCAAACTCATCAATAATTCATCAATTCTCAAAATCATAAGCATATACATGTATGTAAAGTCTCTACACACTTGATTTCTCAAATGATAACTTGGGTTGGATTTACTTACCTTGTGCTAGAGTAATTCCACTAGAATCTCTCTTTATTTAGTAGACTTTTTCTTTCTCTAAAACCCCAAGCACATAAGTATAAGAATTCAACACTTTAAAAATTAATCTCACATCTATTGCTAGAATTCTTGCCTTTGGGTATTTAGGATCAAATCTCTATCAAAAGCCTTCTAAAATCCCTTGGAAATTTGATGAAGAGATGAGAGAAATTGAGAGTGAAGATGGCGTGAGAGGGAGTAGAGAATGATAGGGTCTTTATGCTTGAACCCTTAATATCTCATATTAATAGGCATACTTTCCCATTTTGCCCTTACACTTTCTTTAAAATTTCCATCTATATCCCTTAGTCAATTACCATAATGCCCTCATTTTTATTGCATTCTCCATGAAATTCTATCTCTTTTCACTCCCCACTTTTTCAACTAATTTTGAGTGAACAAGACCATTTTACCCTTAACACAAGTTTAAGGCATTTTCTTCACATTTTCTCAAAATAACTTTAGCAAAAATTCAACAAAAGGTATAAGAGCATAAATTAAATTACGCACCTCCATGTGGGCGTTACACAGAGGCCAGTCCATCCGCAGTTACTAGTCAGTTATTATTTCATGCAGTTCCTTTTTATGCATTGATTGATTTTGGAGCTACACATTCATTTATTACTCATGGAATGGTAGAAAGATTACGTTTGAAACATGTTGTAGTAGATTAGCCTATTAAGATAGAATTACCTGATAGGGTTAGTGTGGTGACCCATGAGATGCTTCCAGGGGAGTCCGTAGTGATCCATGGAAGGGAGTTACTAGTTGATTTGATAGTGTTCGATATGCCCGACTTTAATGTTATTTTGGGCATGGATTTCCTAGGGACGCATGGAGTAGAAATTGATTGTCGGAAGAAAAAAGCAAGATTAAATCTTGATGACGGAGATAAATTTAGTTTTGGAGAGGGCCATTAGTTGAGTATGTTAATCAGTAGTATAAAGGCTAGAAAGATGTTAAGAAAAGGGTGTTTTGGGTACATTGCCCATGTAGTGCACAGTAATGATGTCCCACAACCAGAGATTCAGAATGTACCAGTAGTCCGAGAGTTTTTAGATGTATTTCCAGAAGATTTGTCGGGTTTACCTCCGGAAAGAGAAGTAGAATTCAGTATTGAACTAGCACCAGGGACCGCACCAATTTCTAAAGCACCTTACCGGATGGCCCCAGCCAAGCTTCAAGAATTGAAGAAGTAACTTCAAGAACTCCTAGATAAGGGTTTTATCCGACCTAGTCATTCTCCCTGGGGAGCTCTAGTTTTGTTTGTGAAGAAGAAAGACGGATCCCTGCGGATGTGTATAGATTTCAAAGAGTTGAATAAAGTGACAGTGAAGAATAAACACCCATTGCCTCATATAGATGACTTATTTGATCAGTTGAAAGAAGCAGCAGTGTTTTCGAAGATTGATTTGAGGTCGGGTTATCACCAAGTAAGGGTTGCAGAGCAAGATATTGCCAAGACTGCTTTTCGGACGAGATATGGGCATTATGAGTTTGTGGTGATGCCTTTTAGGGTTAACCAATGCCCCAACCATCTTTATGGATTTAATGAACCGCGTGTTTCACGATTGTCTTGATCAATTTATAGTGGCGTGGATTATGACATTTATACTAATGCCTTACTGCAGGGACTTGGTGCTGTGTTGATGCAGTTGGGTAAGGTAATAGTTTATGCTTCTCGACGGTTGAAAGAATACGAGACAAGATACCCTACACATGATTTAGAGTTGGCAACTGTAGTCTTTGCATTAAAGATATGACCAACCACAAAAGTTTGAAGTATTTCTTCACTCAGAAGGAGTTGAATATGAAATAGAGGAGGTGGTTAGAGTTGGTTAAAGATTATGATTGTGAAATTAAGTATCAGCTTGGAAAAGCCAATGTAGTAGCCGATGCCTTGAGCAGAAAAGCCTATTTGTCCCAACTCACAAAGTAGCAAGAATTATTGAAAGAATTGTTCAGAGAACTGATTGAGGTGATACCGGGAAGGTTGCCAGGTTAGAAAATCAGTCCACTTTATTGGAAGAGATTAAAGAAAAGCAAGTTGCCGATGATTAGTGTTAGAAAATAAGTCAGCAAGTGCTTGAGGGCAAGATACTAGAATTCCACTTGTTAGACGATGTCCTCCGTTTTAGGGATCGCTTATGCATTCCCCAAGATGCTGAATTGAAGAAGAGAATTCTTGCGGAGGCTTATGACACACCATACATTGCTCATCCTAGAGTAACCAAGATGTATCAAGACTTAAAAAAAGGCTATTAGTGGCCAGGTGTGAAGAGAGATGTCGAAGATTATGTGGCTAAGTGCTTGGTTTGTCAACAGGTGAAAGCAGAACACCAAAGGCCATCAGGATTGCTTCAGCCACTTAGCATTCCTGAATGGAAATGGGAGAGTATATCCATGGATTTATTACAGGCCTTCCTAGAGTTCAGAAAGGGTTTAATGCCATATGGGTGATAGTGGACAGATTAACTAAATCAACCCATTTTCTTCAGTAAAGGATATCAGTACTTTAGATCAGTTAGTACAGATCTATGTCAAGGAGATAGTCAAACTCCATGGTGTGCCCAAGACCATAGTGTCAAATAGAGATTCCAGATTTGTTTCAGCTTTCTGGACTAGTCTACAGAGAAATTTGGGTACCAAATTAGCATTTAGTACAGCATACCATCCTTAGACGGATGGCCAGACTAAGAGAACAAATCAGATACTTGAGGATATGTTGAGAGCATGCTGTATGGATTATAGAATGACTTGGCATGAATGTTACCTTTGGTGGAGTTTGCCTATAATAACAGCTATTGGTCTATAATTAAGATGGCTCCTTATGAAGCCTTGTATGGTAGGTGATGTAAATCTCCATTGCATTGGGATAAGGTAGGAGAGAAAGATGTGTTGAATACAACTCTTGGGCCGGAGATAACTCAAAAAATGATAGAGGATATCAAGTTGATCAGAAGTAGAATGAAGCAAGCCCAAGACAGACAGAAAAGCTATGTAGATTTGAAGAGAAAAGATGTTGAGTTCAAAGTAGGTGATAAAGTGCTTCTAAAAGTTTCCCCCTATAAGCGGGTAATGCGTTTTGGTGACAAAGGAAAGTTAGCACCGAGATACATTGGTCTATTTGAAGTGTTACAACGAGTGGGAAAAGTAGCTTATAAGTTGGCGTTACCACCTAGTATGGATAGGGTGCATAATGTGTTTCATATCTTGATGCTTCGAAAGTATGTCAGCGACCCCTCCCATATATTGAAAGTAGAGGAAGTGGACTTAGAAGAGAATCTCGTCTATGAGAAGCGTCCAGTACAGATATTGGACAGAAAGATTAAAGAGCTCCGAAAAAAAAAGTTGTCCACTTGTGAAAGTCCTATGGAGGAATCATAAGGTAGCAGAAGCAACATGGGAGGTAGAGCAAGATAGCCCTTATACCCTTAGTTGATTTGTGTTAAAGTTATTTTGAGAAAATGTGAGGAAAATGCCTTAAAATTTCATTAGGGGTAAAATGGTCTTTTCACTCAAAATTAGTTGAATTTGTGGGAGTGAAAAGAGATAGAACTTCATGGAGAATGCAATAAAAATAAGGGCATTATGGTAATTGACTAATGGACATAGATGGAATTTCATAGAAAGTGCAAGGTCAAAATGGGAAACTAATATAATATGTTATATCAAGAATTGAAGAATGCAACCCTAGCCATTCTTCATCCATTTTCATGCCACCTTCACCTTCAAATCCTCTCAATTTCTTCAACTCTTCTTCAAGGGAAATTCATAGATTTTGGGTATTTTTAGTGGATTTTCAATCCTAAGCATCCTTAAGTAAGATCCTTGCACCAAGAAGTGAGTTTTAATTCTTTAAGTGTTGAATTTTGATGATTTGTGTTCATAGGATTTAAGAGAAAGAGAGTTGGATCAAAGCAGATTTTTAAAGTGTTGGATTGCTCACATATAAGGTAAGTAAATGCTACCCTAGTTATGATTTAAGTAATATTGTGTAGAGAATTCTCTTTATGCATATATGTGTTTTATATGAAGAATTGTTGATGGATTTGGTGTTGAATGATGATTAGAACTTATCCATGAGAAGTGGTGTTGGTATATTTGATATTTGATGTGAGTTTGGATGAAATTTGGAAGAATTGGAGTAGAAATTTTGGAGTGTACATTTTGGACAGGTTTGGCGTTAAATATGGAGGATTTTATACCAAATTTTTGGTGGCTTAGGAAAGAGATAGAAGTGTAGCCAAATTAGAGTTGCTTTGTGCACATAAGTTGTTTGATGAAATGTCAAAGAGAAGTGCATGTATGAGTATGATTATGTGTTATATTGAGATGAGTTTGTATATGGTAGAGAATGACATGTTTGCATTCCATATTGCATTATTGCATATAAACATGTGAATTTAGAAAGAATTATAAGCATGAAACCATCTACATGCATATATACTCATAAGAGCATTGAAAAAGCACTAAAGAATGTTAAAGAGTAAATAGAAAGAAATGAGAATATTAAAGAAGTTCAAATCTGAATTTTTATTTAAAGAAGTGTAAAAAGATAAAAAGAAGAAAAGGTTGTTGCGATGGGGAACCCGTGAGTGACAAGAAGAATTTTCCACGCATGCACGCCGCCTTCAGTGAGCAGCCTAAGAATAAGAAAGAAGAATTGGTATAGTCCATAAGAGTGCATGTGGAAAGAAGAATACCCTCACATGGCCAATGTTCCGAATCCATGCCTCAATCGAGTCCCATCGGCAAAAGAATAAGAAAGAAAAGAAAAGGATAAGAAAGAAAAGAAAGAATAAGAAAGAATAGAAAGAAAAGAAAGAAGCACAGAATAGAAAGAAAAACAGAATAACAACAGAAAAGAAAGAAAAAAAGAATAAGAACGGAAAAGAAAGAAAAACAAAAAAGAAAATACACATTTTATGCATTTGTGCATTTGCATCATATATATGCATAGTACCATGCCCATTATCTAAGTAGTGGGAAATTAGAATAGAGAAAAAACAGAGAGAGAAAGAACAGAGAGAAAAATAGAGTAAGATTAGGGAAAGAATAGAGAAGAATGGGGAAATGTGAAATAAGGAAAGAAATTCATAATTAAGCAATGAAGAGAGAAGGGTAGCATAGCAGGTTTACTTGTTGAGCAATTAGTGCTCACCCCATTGTTCTCAATGTTTTTGCAGGTAACAGGTGAAATGCGGTCACTTGGAACATCACGCAGTGGAAGGGTCTGGCAAAACTGTCGAGTTACTATTTTGAGACTTTATTATATTATGTAAAGATTTGTGTATAAAGAAAATTAAATATGGGCCCATAATTTTATACTCGTTTATATGTATATTTTCTTATATATATTTTTAGGTAGTTTAACTTTTATTTTACGAGTATACTAGCTAGAAAGAGAGTCATTACAAATTTAAAAAAAAAAATTAAAGCAAAAAAAATTTAAAGTCACTTCACTCCCCCATGCTTCTTACTTCCCCTCTTTGTTCATAAGTCTTGAGGATTTTCGAGAGGGTCGAGAGGAGCGATTAGCTTTCCTCTTGGTTCTGTGTTTTGGAGGGGCAGTGATGGTGACATGAGAGTCCTCCACTTGAACTTCTGGAACCATAGCAGAGGAGGTGTCAACAACTTCATCTTGAATTGGAGGGGCATCCTCAGTGTGCACATGGGAATTTGTTTGAGCAATTGCATTTTCAAGGGCTTTATCTTCATCACTAGCTTTTTCTTCTTCCTCATCAACAGTGTCTTTCTCATCTTCATCAGCTGCTGATCTTCTTCAACTTGAATCTTAGGAGCACCATCTTCAGCAGACATGGCTGGAGTAGCAAGTACCACATTCTGATCAGTAGGTTCCATCAGAACGGACTTCTTTTTCTTCTTCTTCAAATCAGCTTCCATTTTGTCCATCCATGAGCAAAGAGAAATGTGAATTTCCTTCACATATTTAAGGACTGACTCCATTGAAGTTTCTAGGTCCTACATGGCAACAAAAAGCTTGGAGTGTCAAGTACTAGTCCTTATTTGATCAATCGAGGAAGATGAGGGCAAGTTCCCTGTAGACTGTCTAAAAGACTTCTTAGTGACAGTCTTTATTTTCAAAATGGGTTCCACTCCATAGGATTTAGGCTCATAAGTGGAAATGATCTTATAGATTAAAGAAGGAAGACGCAAAATCTACAGAGAATGAGTTGATTGCGCTGCAACTCTAATACTAGAAACATCAACTCTGCCCAATCAATCGTCTTCCTTTGAGCAATTCCATAAAAGAGTTGTGCTTGTTCTAGTCTAACAGTCGAATTGTGAATGGAAGGAGACTAATTTGTCAATGATATTTTAAACAACTGTCTATAAAATGGTGTGAGCACACCAAGCTGAAGAACACCAGTTCTCAACCAAATAGCAATTGAACCACCAGTGATGACTTTGACAATTTTGTCTAAGTCTAAACTCTTCAAATCAAAGATTTTTTTTTTTTTTTTTTTTTTGCTCTTCTTCAAACCAAGAGCATCCCTAACAACATCCTTTGTAAATAGAACCCAATGTCCTCTAATGTAAACTCTATCATTGTGCTTGTTCTAATTAGGTTAACATTGTCCAGGCCAAAATTGGCATAAAACTCTTGAACAAGAGTTTGGACAGGGGCAGTCAAACCAATGACAGTCCCTAACTAATTCCTTTCTTTCATCAATGCGAATTCATCAAAGTCTTCTAATCTAACATTTGCTTCGTTCACAATTGTCTTCTTGACAATGTGGCTCCTAAATCTATTCTCAGTAATAGGTAACACAAGAAGTGAGATTTTACCAGATGAAGGCTCCTCTATAATAGCTTTTCATTTCTTTTTTGCCAATTCTATTAGAGTCGAGGCTTTGAAGGTGTGGCTTTTGAAGAATCTTCCTTTTACGATTTCAAAGAAGTAATCGGTGTGTTGTCTGAGGCCCTGTTCGACACTAAAGAGGATTTTTCAGGTTTCTTCTTGGGTGAGGCAGATGCAGACTCCTTCCGTGAGTGCATGGAGTCCTAGTTATCACTAGAAAAGGGGAAGAGATAGGCGAGGATGAATGGCTGGTCTCTTCTTCACAAGATTCCTCTAGAGTCACAGAATCAGACTCTGGCAGCATTTTCTCCTTCATCGCCTTTTTCTTGCTGGATTTCTTTAGGTCTTAACATCACTTCTTGAGTGATTCTTCCATGGCCTTTCTTTTTAGGTTCTCAATAGCTTTCTTTCTTGAATCCATGTGAAAAAAAAAAATCAGTGAAATTTTGAGAAAAAAGAAAAAGATCATGAAGAGCAAAGAACACAGGTGGCGTAATAGGGTTTTTAGAAAATGAAGACTGGCGCAAAAAAGATTAGGGTAACATATTTATGGTAGGTGGTGATTCTGAGGTACTGAAAAAGAGTTATACCACAAATAGAACTTTATCCTAAATGAGTGTACATATGCAATCGTGTGAGCACACAACATCCCAAAAGAACATCATAAATTTTCAAAAGACTAGACTTTATTGGAACAAATTTTAAAAACACAAAATTAAAATGATGAAATGCTTCACATAAATTTTTTAGGGTCAAGATAGTCAGTCTATGAAATTCATCCTAATAAATCAAAATTTTCAATCTTAAAAAGGTGCAAAAACTCATAAGGAAGTTGTCAACATTATGCAATCAAAATAACACTTTCTCAATCACACACAAGTGAGATAAATTTCCAAGAACTTGTCTTAGTGTGTGATAGTGTTCTCAAGGGGGTAAAATGACACATTGGTTAATTTTAAATTTTGCAAGAGAACCAGGCCCAACTATATTTTGCATTTTTCCTTTTTAGCATAGAAAGATAAAGATTTTTCTTTTCATTTTGATTAAAGGGCAAGTAACTCTCATTAACGTAACTAAAATGTAGCTTTCAAACTTGCAAGAAGGTAGTCCTCTTAATGGTGGATTTTCCAAAATCTAGGGGTCTCTACAAATCAGAAAATTACTCAAAACAACTTTTAAACTTCATGCAAGGTAGCTCTTTCATAATGGTGACAAGAATGGGCAATCAACTCAAAATGCAATAAGGTCATGTTATAGAGAGAGTCTCAGTGGACACAACACATTAGAGTTAGCACACAAATAAGAGAAAATAAATGACAATAGATCAAGGAGTCTTGACAAACAAAAATAAAAGTAGCATGTTCATGCTTTATTTGAAATAAAAAACTATTCAAGTTGAAGTAGTCCAATGGACTTCCTCAAGAAAATAAAGGTATCATAGTCAAGTGCTTTTGTAAATAAATCAGCCAATTGAGATTTTGTGTTCACATGAGCAAGTGAAATGATGTTCTCCTCAATAATTCTCTAATGAAATGATGTCTTATGTCAATTTGCTTAGTCCTAGAATGCTCGACTAGATTCTTAGAGATGTTAATGGCACTCGTGTTATAACAAAAATAGTCACACAATCTTGATCAACACCATAATCATTTAATATTTGCTTTAACCATAAAATTTGAGTGCAACAACTTCCTGCGGCAATGTACTCAGCCTTAGCAGTGGATAGGGAGATTGCATTTTGCTTCTTGCTATACCATGTGACAAGATTGTTTCTAAGATAGAAAAATCCACCCAAAGTACTCTTCCTATCATCCAAACTTCCTGCCCAATTCGCATCACTATATCCAACCAAGCAACTGTTAGAATCAAATGAGTACCAAAGGCCAAAATCACACGTACCTGAAACGTATTTCATGATTCTTTTTGTTACATTCAAGTGCAGCTCAAAAGGGTTAGTTTGAAACCTAGCATAAACACCAACACTAAAACAAATATCAAGTCGGCTTGCGATTAAGTAAAGAAGACTTCCTATCATGCTTCAATACATCTTATTGTCTACTTTTTTACCATGTTCGTGTTTGCACGGCTTAAGGGTAACACTCATATGGGTTCTAGCATGCTTTACATTTTCAAGACAAAATTATTTCAACATGTCTCTAGCATACTTTGATTTGGGAAACAAACATGCCATTGTTCATTTGTTTAATTTGAAGACCAAGAAACATATTCAATTCCCCTACCATACTTATCTCAAACTCATTTTTCATCAAGTTAATGAATTCTAGTGCATGTGAATGAGATGTAGAACCAAACACAATATCATCAACGTAAATCTATGCACACATGATTTCATTGTTAGCACGCTTGATAAAAAGGATTTTGTTGGCATTACCTCGTTCATAGTTATGCTCAAGAAGGAAAGTTGTCAACCTTTCATACCAGGTCCGTGGGGCTTATTTTAAACCATAAAGAGCTTTCTTCAATTTGAATAAATGATCAGATTTTTGGAGGTCTTGAAAGCAAATTGGTTGTTTGACATACACTTCTTCGGTGAGCATTCTATTCAAGAAGGCGCTTTTGACTTCCATTTGGAACAATTTGATCTTGAGGTAATAGGCAACAGAAAGTAGCAAACAGATTGATTCAAGTTGAGTAATATTGAAAAGGTTACATCAAAGTTGATTCCCTCGACTTGGGTATATCCTTGAGCTACAAGCCTAGCTTTGTTCTTAACAACATTACCAAACTTATTAGTTTTATTTTTAAAAACCCATTTGGTACATATTATGTTGATATCTCTAGTCTTGGTACAAGCATCCAAACATCATTTCTTTCGAATTGTTCTAGTTCTTCTTGTATTGCCTCAATCCAATTTTCATCTTCTAAAGCTTGTTTGGCATTCTTTGATTCTGCAAGAGACACATAACAAAGATGGTTAACTTCATTTTGTCTTGTCCTTCTTGTAACCATTACCTCATTTGGATCTCCAATCAAGGTTGAAGGTGGATGAGCTTTTTGAACCCATGTTGGTGGATCTTTTCTTCTTTGATTTCTCCTTTGAATGCTTTCATCAGAAAGATTAACAACCAGCTCTATCCCTTCATTTTGTAATGATGAATCAATAGATGATTCTTTGCATGAAGCAAATCCTGTTGCTATAGCACTAGAGGTATGACAACACATTTGATGAAGGTTTAGGTTCAAAAGATTCAGTAGTGTTCACACCATCTTGTGTGGGCACATGAGGAACATATATGTCTTGGATTTCACATTCTTGAGGATATTCTGAAAAATCTTCTACATCACTAATCACAGCATTAATGGATTCTAAGACTCTTTCAAAACACATGTTATAGATCCTAAATGCATGGCTATTGGAAGAATATCCAATAAAAATTCCTTCATCACTCCTAGAATCAAACTTACCTAAATTCTCTCTATCATTCAAGATGTAGCATTTGCATCCAAAGATACGAAAGTAAGGGAGATCAGGTTTCATACCTTTCTATAGCTTATAGAGAGTTTGAACGGTACCTTTTCTAAGGTAAACTCTATTGGAAATATGACATATTGTGTTAATGGCTTCTGCCCAAAGTCCTATAGGAAGATTTTTGGCACTAAGCATCACCCTAGCCATCTCTTGGAGCACTTTGTTTTTTCTTTCCACAACACCATTTTGTTGAGGTGTTTTTGGTGCTGAAAATTCATGGAATATGCCTTGCAATTCACAAAAATTAACAAAATCGCAATTATCAAATTCCTTTCCATGGTCACTCCTTATTCTCACTATCTTTGTAGCTTTAGAACTCTTCTCAACAAGCAATCTTTTGGCCAATTTTTGAAATGCATTAAATGAATCGGATTTCTCACGTAAAAAATCAATCCAAGCATACCTTGAAAAATCATCAACACAAACAAACACATACCTATTTCCTCCCAAACTCTTAATTTGTATAGGACCCATTAGATCCATATGGAGCAATTCCAAAATACAAGAGGTATTTAAATTTGACAAAGCTTTATGAGATATTTTGGTTTGCTTCCTATGTTGACATGGACCACACACATTACTTTTTGGAAGTTCAAGTTTTGGTAGTCCTTTAACCACTTTCTTCTTTGAAAGTCACACCAAGTCCTTGAAGTTCATATGACCAAGTTTCTCATGCCACAAGTTAGTTGAATCTGTTTTTGAACTGAATCATGACACACAATTAGAAAGCAAGAAAAAATTTCATTTGACCTCTTCCCTCAAGTAGAGAAACACCTTTACCATTCAAGATTTGACACTTTTCTTTGAGAATTGAACCAGAAAATCTTTGTCACAAATTTGACTAATACTAATCAAATTAGCGTTCAAACCATCAACAAGTAAGACATCTTTCAAAATAGGGAAATCAGGAAGCAAAATTGACCCTTTACCAAAAATTTTACCATTCTTTCCATCTCCATAAGTGATATGTCCACTATTAACCGATTCAAGGTCAGTCAAGAGGTTTATTACCTGTCATATGCCTTGAACAACCATTGTCTAGATACCAAAGATCATTTTGAAATGCAAAAAAAAAAAAAAAAAAAAAAGGTATGAGACATAAAATAGTTCACATCAGCCTTAGGTTTCCAAACTTTTTTGGAAGAAAAACCATTGTTAACATTATGATTTACATTAGCAACAAAACTATGGTTTTTAAAAACTTTCTTCAAATAAGCAATGAACCTGAAGCATTTGGGTCTGCTGTGACCTTTCCTATTACAAAAATAACAAATAGGAATGAATTTTGATACCTTCATAACCTATCTCATAGCAGTTCCTTCAGCAGGAATTTCGATGGCTTTCACAAACATGCTCGCACCAGCTTTTGATGTGCTAGCATCAAGATGAAATCCCAAACCATACTGATCTCCAAAGGATTTTCCTTCACCAAGGAATTCATCAAGCTTAAGAGAACTTGCATTCAACTTATCAATGATGGCCTTAGCCTTAGTTAGTTCAGCAGTAAGAACAACAATCTTTTCGAACAAGGCTTTCTTTTGTTTCAGCAAAATAGCCTTCTTAATACCAAGAGATTGCAACTTTTTCACAGCCTTTAGCCATTGGTCATACATCTTATCATATGCCTCTCGGTTGCTCAGTATAGATATCAACAGTGCATCCAAAACTTCACCCTTACCATCTTCTTGATTCACCGTGAAGACTAAAATATTTTCATCATCACCTGAATCATCATCATCACTCTCATCATGCTCACTTTCACTCAAGGTGGCAGCCATGGCTTTACCTTTCTTCTTTTTCAATGTGTTAGTACACTTAGATTGTATCTGCCCAAAACCCTCACATTCAAAACACTTGATACCTTTATTTTTCTTTTCTTTATCTTTTGAAAATTTCTTTGTAAAGGTACTAGGGGTTTGATGGTCATAAGGCTTTTTCAAAAAAGGTTTTCGGCCATAACCACTATTATGAGGCTTTTTCATGTTTTTCTTTAAAAACTTTGTAAAATTCTTTGTAAGTAAAGCACAATTTTCATCATCCAATGAACTTAGATCACAATCATCAAAAGCAGCAGAATCAACCTCATGTTTGAGAGCCAAACCTTTGCTCGGTTTCTGTTTTTCCTATCATTGCAGATTTAGCTCATAGGTTTGGAAAGAGCCAATGAGTTCATCAATGTCCATAGCATCGACATCTCGACATTCTTCAATGGTAGTGACCTTTGACATGACCTCTAAGGAAAAGAGCAAAACACTTTCCTAACAAGTTCAGCATTAGAATAGGTTCTTCCCAAATCAAAACATTCATTAGAAATATCACAAACTCTACCATAGAAATCAATTATAGTCTCATCCTCTTCCATGTTCAAATTTTTAAAAATCAGTAACAAGTCTTCTAAGCCTATTTCTTTTAATGGTACTAGTTCCCTCATTCTTGACTTGAAATCTATCTCAAGCATCTTTAGCCAGCTCACAATTAGCTATGATTTTCATTTGGTTCACATTAATAGCATTAAAAAGAACATGAGGGGCTTTAGAGTTATAATTTGCCAAAGTTATTTCATCACCAGTCCAACTAGCAATAGGTTTTGGTCTAGACACTTCATTTTCAACAATAACTGGGACAGTTGTCCAACCATTCACAACCATGGACCAGACTCTTTCATCTATAGACTTAAGAAAAGCACACATCATAGGTCTCCATGTGTAATAGTTAGGTCCTTCAAACAGGGGTGGTCTATGAGTAGATCCACCTTCAATGACGAAAAACAATCAAACAGATGCTAACACAACAAACGACATTGCACACATAGACAAGTAGCAATTCTAAAATAAAAAATGCAACACAGGTCAGATTTCGTTCAACAACCAGATTACTCAAATGCACACAAAAACAAGTAAAATCAGAACTTGCTCTGATACCAATTGTTGGAGTTGGTTGAACTCAATTTAATGTTTAGGTACCCATTTTAAGTGTAGTGGAAGTATTACCAAGTTGATTAAGAGATTTCAAATTTTTAACCACATCAAACATAAGTGCAAAAAGTAAAGAACACAGATATATACATGGTTCGGCTAAATCCACTTTTAGCCTACATCCATGGGACCTTGTCCAAATAGAAGTAATCCACTAAGTTAAAAACACATTACAAGATAACATTCAAAGTTGATCTAAGTAAGTAAAAAGAACTCTCTATTCAACTTTACACTTAGCACCACACTCTGAATCCTTAACATGTAGCAACTCCTTGGACCTTCTTCACATCGGAAACACACCTAAGAATAGCTTGTGAAACACCAAGCTTCAAGCACTAACGCCACGCACTAGCAACATGGTTCGGCATCAAATATCAGTTGATATTTGTTAAACAAATAAAATTAGTTATATTCAGCAACGACCTTTTTTCATGATATATGTATGTAACATAAAAAAAAAATATCAACAAAAAGAGATAGAACAATTACAATTAAAACTACATATCAATATTTGTTTTCCTCTAAGGATAATAATAATGGTTCAACATATTACAAATGGTTTGCTAAAGCTACATGGTTCAGTAACATATATCATATAATATTTGTGATACAAATAAAATTAGTTATATTCGGCAACAACTTTTTTTTGTGATATATGTATGTAACATAAAAAAAATATCAAGAAAAGGAGATAGAACAAATACAATTAAAATTATATATCAATATTTGTTTTCCTTTGTCATCACTAAAATTGAGTTGGCTTTATGTGTGATGATAAAATGAATGGTTTGGCAGCAAGTCTATAGTTATCCAAATTCATCATATAATATATCAAATTAAAGCCCTATCTTTCTAGTTTCCAAATATTCAAACCTTACATCAATTGGATTTTTATTAAGTTATGGTCAATTTACTATTGACTAATTTAGTGGAAATCGAAAAACAAGAGAAACTAAAATGTGCATGATTATAAAAAGAATAGTTTGGAAGTGGGGCCTACAATAATCCAAATTAAGTGTATAATATATCAAATTAAAGCTCTATTTACCTAGTTTTAAAATATCCAGGCCTTTCATCAATTAGACTTTTATTGAGCAATTTATTATAAATTTACGACTAACTGCTCTATGGAAACCAAAATGTGTGTGATTATAAAAGAAATGGTTCGGAAGTAGGGCTACAATTATCCAAATTAAGTGTATAATATATCAATTAAATCCCTATCTGACAAGTTTCGAAAGATTTAGACCTCGTGTCAATTGGAGCTTTATTAAGCAAGTTATGGTCAATTTACTACTGATTATTTAATGGAAACCGAAATATGTGTGATGATAAAAGGAATGGTTCGGCAGTGGGGCTCGTATAATATATCAAATTGAAGCCCAGGCTGTCTAGTTTCTAAAGATTCAAACCTCTTATCAATTAGATTTTTATTGAGCAAGTTATGGTCAACTTACTATTGAATATTCAGTGGAAACCAAAATGTGAATGATGATAAAATGGATGGTTTACTAAAGCTACGTGGTTCGGCATCAAATATCAGTTGATATTTGTTAAACAAATGAAATTAGTTATATTAAGCAATGACCTCTTTTCATGATATATGTATGTAACATAAAAAAAAAATCAACAAAAAGAGATAGAACAATTACAATTAAAACTATATCAATATTTGTTTCCTTTTGCGGATAATAATAATGGTTCGGCATATTACAAATGGTTTACTAAAGCTACATGGTTCAGCAACATATATCAGATGATATTTGTGATACAAATAAAATTGGTTATATTCAACAACAACTTTTTTTCATGATATATGTATGTAACATCAAAAAAATATCAAGAAAAAGAGATAGAACAAATAAAATTGAAATTACATATCAATATTTGTTTTCCTTTGTCATCACTGAAATTGAATTGGTATTATGGGTGTGATGATAAAATGAATGGTTTGACAGTAGGTCTATAGTTATCCAAATTCATCATATAATATATCAAATTAAAGCCCTATCTTTCTAGTTTCCAAATATTCAAACAGCTCGTCAAATAGATTTTTATTGAATAAGTTATGATCAATTTACTATTGACTGTTTAGTGGAAATCGAGAAACAGGGAAAACCAAAATGTAAATGATGATAAAAGGAATAGTTCGGCAGTGGGGCTACAGTTATCCAAATTAAGTGTATAATAAATCAAATTAAAGCTTTGTTTGTCTAGTTTCTAAAAATTCAGACCTTTCATCAATTGCAGTTTTATTAAGCAATTTATAATCAATTTACTACTAACTATTCAGTAGTAACCAAAATGTATGTGATTATAAAAGGAAAGGTTTAGAAGTAGGGATAAAGTTATCCAAATTAAGTGGATAATATATAAAATTAAAGTTATGTTTGTCTAGTTTCTAAAGATTTAGACCTCGTGTCAATGGAGCTTTATTGAGCAAGTTATAGTCAATTTACTGCTGACTATTCGGTGGAAACCGAAATGTGTATGATGATAAAATGAATGGTTCGACAATGGGGCTACAGTTATCCAAATCAAGCGTATAATATATCAAATTAAATCGTGGGCTATGTAGTTTCTAAGGATTCAAACCTCTCATCAATTGGATTTTTATTGAGCAAGTTATGTTCAATTTACTACTGTCTGTTCAGTGGAAACTGAAATGTGTGTGATAATAAAATGAATGGTTTACTAAAGTTACATGGTTGGACATCAAACATCAGTTGATATTTTTTAAACAAATAAAATTCATTATATTCCGCAACAACCTCCTTTCATGATACATGTATGTAACATTAAAAAAATCAACAAAAAGAGATAGAAAAATTACAATTAAAACTACATATCAATATATGCTTGCCTTTAAGAATAATAATTGTGGTTTGACATATTACAAATGGTTTGTTCACTATAAGAATTTAGGCTTCTCGCAACAAAATAATTTGTCACTATAAATATCAAAATCCTGACCATTTTGCTAATGTGAGAAATTGTATTGGTCACCAAATTGGTCACATTAAGCTTGTACTCTTAAGTATATGATAACAAAAGCACGTTTGATCACCCTTGCCTGATTATTTATTGTGACAATAATAATTCGTCACTTTAAACTAATTTATTGTAATAAATTATTTGTAACAATAGAAGGCAATTTTTATCACCACAAATAATATTTTGTCATAATTGATTTAAATTTAAAAATCAAATAATAAGCTTTATAGTGAGAAAATAATATATTATGACAAAATTGATTTGTTCAAAATTGTAAATAGTGACTAAATTATTTTCTCATAATTTTAATAGTGACAGAAATTTATTTGTCATTGACTTTATTGTGACAATATTTATTTTATCACATGTTTGTTTATATGATAATATTATTTGTCAAAAATTGTAGTGACGGAAATAATTCTGTACAAAACTTAATAACATGACAAATAATTTTTTAGTCATAAATAATTAGTCGAGCCCTTATAGAGCTCAAATTCGAGCTCGAGTTTGAAGATGGCTCGAATTCTAGCTCGAATTAGAGCTAAAAATGCATTTTCAAACCACTGATTACATAAATTTGGGAGAATTCAACATCAAATAATATGAAGCTGAATGCAATGCATTATATAAATTAACACGTTCAACTTTAAAGCTTACAAAACAGTAAATGGAGGTTTCAACAAAGGCATTAGATTTAGATCTAATGTTAATAATTCAACAAAGGCATCTCTTATAAATTTACACATTCTCCACTTACATGGAGACAAACATGAACACAAGTCAACATATCCTCCATGAAGAAAACAATATCCTCAACCTCAGTTCAGACAAACATGAAGAAAGTAAGATTAAAATGGTCATGTTTCTGCATCATAGACTTCATCAGCTGCACAAAAAACAGTAATGAAGAAAAATATAACATAAAATGAATTTAGTAATTGGTGCAATGTGATGTACCTCAGGAGCCATTCATTCTGGGCTGCCCTGTAAAGATATAGCTCATATGGATATGATAATCCAGTAAGCTAAATACGAAAAAGACCTCCATATAGATGACAGTAAGCAATATAAATTCAACCAATGGACCATACATCAGCAGGGATTCCACAGAGCATGAGAGCAATCAAAACAAGATCAAAGAATGTGTAACCAAGCAGCATATCCAGTGCCTTTGTTTCCACCAAAACAAAAACTTAGAGAAAAGCAAACTTGCAAAAGAAAACAATTCATCATTTATCTCAGAATATGCACTAGCAATTAGCAAGTAAACAGAGATGTAGAATACAACAATGAAAACTCATTAATATTTTAATATGAGGAATTTCGTTCAACAAACTTCCTTGAAATCATTCCACACCACTGAAGTCTTGGCTATTTTTTTTCCTTCAAATGGGTTAACATCACCCTCTTCATTACCAACAGTTGCAACGGTTATATTAGTTTCATTGGGGGTGGTGGACTGTGTCTCTAAGTCCTCAATATCACTGTCCATTGCAATCGACTTGCCCCTCCATTGCAGTTCTGAGGAAACCTCAGGTTGGGTGGCAGTGAGGGTGGGATTAGAACTTGATGCCATTTATATTGCAAAATTTTAAAAGCACGTGAATATTTTTCCCTGTCTTTAATTCAAACTCAATAACATATAGTTAGGAGGTTCAAATCAATTAATTAGGATTTTAAAGCAAATATTATAGTCAGAAGTTTGATCCCCAAGATGATTGAATACCTATATTCGCCCTTATTACAAAGATGTGCATGCAAATCCTCCAAAACTTTATAAAAAAGAACTCCTTGCAACTCTTTCAAGTCAGATCGAACAGCTTGAAGAGCACCAACCTGCACCACAGTAATCAGAACAAGTTAATGCACACAAAACATTTACAAATATCTATATATATCTAACCTCATAATCGAAGCCCAAAAAACAAAAATATTAAGCTCTTTGAAGCTATGCCAACACTTCAAACCAACATTTGAAAAGATAACAATAAAATGGAGCTTTATGGTTTTTATTGAAACTTGGATTCACAAGTTTTTAAGCCAGAAGCCATCAAATCAAGAAATTTGACTTCAAAATTCCAAGTCAACAAGTATCAAATGGGAAAAATAAAGTAGAATAGAGCTTTTTCAAATATCTTTTCCGTACCCGTTTTGGCTAATATTTATAAACAGCCAGTAAACACATTTCTTTGGCTTTAAAATTTCTATTTTCTAACATTGAAATGAATGGTGAATGAAGACATTGAAAGTTTGAAACCAACCCAACAACTCGAATGGTGAATGGAGACATTGAAACCAACCCAACAACTCACCATTCACAACTCAGAAGTCAACTCAGACAAGATACAAACAAATGGAGACGAAAAAAGGCGAACTCAGTCTCAGGCTTCGAAGTATTGGTCTGATTGTAACAAAGTAGTGGCTACTTGGGAGTTGAGAGATGAGAAGAAATCACTCGGCTAATCCTCTTGAACAATAGACGAAATTAGATTTCTTCGATTGGAATGCTTGAATAGGTGAAGAATGCAAAGATAATTAGTTTTGCTAAGGTTAGATTAATAAGCATTAGACAACGTGCTGCGATTTGGGATGAGAAGAATAGAATGAGAGACTTGGGGATTTTGGGCAGTAATGCCCATTTCAACCACAAAAGCCCTATACAGGTAGTGATGGCAATGGGCCGGGCCGGGACCGGGTACCCCTTGGCCCAGGCCCAAGCCCAAGCCCGACCTCATGACACAGGCCCAAGCCCGGCTCGAGCCCGCTACGGGTATGATAGGCAAAGCCCAAGCCCGGCCCGACGGGTTTTTTATAACCATAGGCCCGGCCCAAGCCCGCCTTTTTTAATAATGTTTATTTTTAAATATTAATAAATTTCAATTTTTTTTATTTTTAATTTTAGAAATAGTTTTTAAATATTAATTGAAGCTATTTCCGCAAATAATTTAAGCAATAATTGAGCAATTAAAACTCCATAATATTTGATTATACTAACTTTTCAAGTGCATAATATGTTATGGTGAAATCCACTTTTATAAGTTGAACCAAACCCATCTAACTCATTTAAAGGCAATTTTAACATGTTAAACCTTCAATATGGGATAAAAATTGAGGTTAGGGTTTGGGAAAAATAGATATATATAGGATAATATTATAATTAAATATATAGTATAAGGGTAAATTAGTAAAATTAATACTAAAATTTTCGGGACGGGCCGGGCCTAAAGATGTACCCATGCCCGGCCCGTACCCGAGGTCGGGCCTTAAAATCAAGCCCAGGCCCAAGCCCAAGCCCGCCAACCTCGGGTAAAGCCCGCCCTTTTCGGGCCGGGCCGGGCCGGGTACCCGAAAATGTCGGGCCCATTGCCATCTCTATATACAGGTCTAATGTCTGGTCGAAGATTTTGGCTATCCGAAGATTTTAAGAATTTGGAAATTAATGAAAATAAAGATGTATAATAATTATTAATTCTAATTTTTAAGTTTGTATTTATAATATAAATAATAAAAAATGTTAAAATTTAATTAATATTTTAATGTCTCATTGTTTTATTATATTTCATAGTAATTATATATTTTTTTAATTATTATAAATACAAAATGTCACTAAATATAACATAAAAAATATTTTTATAATAATTATTAATAATAAATTAAAATTACCATAATTTATAAATATTAAAATTAAATATTTTTACAAAGCACATGGGTCGGTCGGCCCACGACACGGCCTATGACATGGTCCAAGTCACTACACGATATATAGCGGGTCGTGCCGTGAGCCTTCAAATTTGGTGGGTTGGCACGGCATGAGAGGGCACAAATTTTTTTAGAGCCTTGGCACAACACAGCGCATGGCATAATGGGCCTTGAATTTTTAGGCACAGCCCGCCGCCGACTCTAACTCCACCCCACCCATTTTTCATTAATTTGCTATGATCTTAAGTTAGGAAGATTTGATTAACTAGTCTCTATGGATCAACCTTTGCTTGCTGCTACTACACGTTATAAGTTAAGTAATTTAATTTTCCATTGCGCTAGGCACGCATTAGTAGTTTATGAATTTTATTGTGTAATTTGTATTCAGTTTGAATTTGATTTGTATTCTTGTATCATTATGTTAGAGTATGTGCTCTAGAGCCAATAAATTATTGTAGAATTAACTTATTGTAATAATGTTCGTTGATCAATAAAAAAGTTTTTTTTTTTTTTTAATTCTATATTGTGTAAATCATATCTATATATGTCCTTAGAATGGTAGAACCGTGATGAGGGTATCAAGTGTTTCAAATCTTGATAGTGAGGAACCCTACATATGATGGTCATTTTAGAAACATTCGTAGCCCCAGTATTATTTTAACTAAGGGTACAGATAATACGATAAGACTATTATAGTGTTAAACGACCCTGTTGAAAGATAGTGAGTGATCTCACTTGTCAAGGTTATATGCCGACAACCTGGTGCAACATATGGTTGCTTGCTATAGGCAAGTTCACTAGACTGGCCCACTGGAGAATTCCATATAGATGGTAACCCCAGTGTCTATGGAATAAATCATCTAATGAATGGTGGTGCATATGATCCTTAGACTTGAGATCACCGAAATGCCTTGTGCACCGATTTGTGTAGTTTGATAGTAGCCCAATCTATTTAGGCTGTCAATACAGTAGTGATTGGCTACATCAAAGAGTGTATCAAGACTATGGTGGATTGACATATGATTCATCACTCCTGGGTACGAGAGAAGTTATCTCACGGCATAATTCAATGAATGACAATGACACTAAAATTATGACCACAGTGGGATTGAGTTGTTGCTTAATCTAAGTTATTATTCTGGTCATTGGTCCAGTAACGGAATACATACATATCAAGAGTAACTAAGGTTGACACTATTTATGTACCTCAGTCTCGATGAGACAACAGATGATGAAAAAATTTATTTGCACGATAACCATATCGTTAACAAGTAGCTGCTTCGCTGAATCCGAATCTATCAGGTGGCCATAATGCCTTGCTAAGGGCCAATCTTGGTCTGTGTGTAGTGAAACGATTAATTGATGTTAATCGCAATACTACATACTGCCGGTATGATAAGGAGCCTACAGATCACACACAAAGATAATTTAAGAATCAGTTTGTGCAAGGGGCATTTTCATCGTTTAGGGAAAAGGGGTATTTTGGTAATCTCATAGTGCAATTAAGCTTGTTGAGGTTGTTGCCTATATTTAATTTGATATTAAAATTAAATAAGTGAGATTATATTTAAATATATGTACACATATATTTAAATGGATTATTATTATTAATTTAATGTTAATGTATTTCTATAAATACATTAATTGAGTTTAATTGAAAATAACAATAATTATAATAAAATATCATGATTGGGAGTGTTTGGATATAGGGGCTTTTTGGGTTGAAGCCCAAGCCTATTCCTTAATGGAATAGGGTTTTATGTGCACTATATAAGTGCAATGTTATGTGAATTAAAGTAATGAATTCATTCAATCATTTTTCACTTGAAAGAAAAAGAAAACACACAGCTCTCTCAAGTCTCACACCACCCTTGCTTTGTTGAATCAAAATTTATTGATTCTTGATATGGTTCTTGAAGCTAAAGAGGATCTAGCAAATCCTTCTTTAGCTATTCAGGTTATCTTCATGTGGATTACTATTGGTTCGATTCTATTTTGAATCGGTAGCAAACCCAGCCAGAGACAAGTTTGAAGGAGCCTCCAAACGTGCGTATGAACTCTAAACTTTACTTTGATTGTTCATATTACTTTAGATTTTGATTTAACATATAAACTGTATAATTTGTGCCTGATCTTGGTTTAATGGGAAAGGGTCTGTGGTCTAAAAAAATTTGTTTTCTGCTGCCATGAGTTTGGTCATTTCCTTACAGTGGAATCAGAGCCTAGGGTATCATATTTTATAGTTTAGTGCATGATTTACAGCATGTATTTGATTGATAACATGTTATTCTGTTAAATCTGCAAAATCTGTTTTTAAATGAATGATTCAATTGATCAATTGGTTTAATAATGTGTTGATGGATGTTATATTGGTTGGTTGGTGTCCTGGTCGAATGCTTGAGCGTTCGATTCGATTTGGATACACGTTGTTATGCAAAAACTGTAAAAAAATGCGAACTATGCGATTCATTGATCTATAGAGTTTGTCGTGGCGAAATAACACTTCGTCGCAGCGAGAAGCAAAATAATGAATCTCGTTGCGGTGAAATAAAACTTTGCCGTGGCAACAAAGTTTCTAGCCCGTTTTTATGTTTTTAGCAAAGGGACCAAACTGCAATTTTTAGATCTTATAACACCAATAACTATTCTGCACATTTAAGAGGGTAATTTAATAATTTCACCCACCCAATTCAAAAATTGATGTTTTTGAATGTATGCAATGTAATTGTTTGAATATTGCATGGTGCCTAGTACATGAGCCTTATGACATATGGTTAATGTTCTAAATTATTTTTGGGTATGTATGGTAGTAATTTCAAAATAGGGTTTGCATGTCCTGCCTTTCTTCCCTTTCTCGATGTACATTCTCTTCTCATCTCATTCCCCTCAAATGTAAATCGAGGTTTCTAAATTTATTGATTTAAAATTAGTTTGAGATTAATTTCATTATAAATTTAGTATCATGTTTTGTAATGTACTTGAAGACGGAGCAAGGATGAGGCAATCATACTTGAAGACTTAAGATATTTATTACAGGACCCCTAGGTGACCCACCAATTCTTCTAGGCTCGAGGAAATAGGTTTTAGTTGGGCCATGTACTGTCACATTTATATTTTGTTTAGAATGCATGCTAAGGTTGAATGTTCAATAACATGCCAAACAATGTCATTCTAACAAAGATAATAATCTAGTGAGACATAAAATAAAAACCCTCAAATATAGTATATTAAGTCATATGTATGCCTTCCATCACCATGGGTTTAATCAAATCACTGTTCGTCAAAACCTTGTTCGCCAAAGCGAAGGGTACACTTATACCAATGGGAGCTTAAATTTCATTGGAGTTTTCCTTAATGGTGATGGGTTGACTTAAAATGACAATTTTACTTGTTCGCCAAAGTGAAGGTTGATAAACACATTATAGGCATAGTAGAAAAGTACACATATTGTGTGTACATGGCGGCATGTAGTGTCTACTCTAAAAATACTGAGAATCACACTTGAGGATGATGGCTGGGCCATTGGATTGTGTGATTAGCTTGTTGGCTTGCCTCACATTTGAGGTTGGTAGTGGGAGCTATCAACTGGTATGGATTAAGTTTGTTGGCCTACCTAATCAACCCATTTTGGCTTGTTTGCCAATGCGAAGGTTTGAAATAGTCTAAATGGGATCTCAGTCCACTAGGAAAGCCAACGGGCTTTCCCGAGTTAATAGTGAGGGCTATTAACTTGAGGAAAATAGTGGGAGCGATTGTTTAATAAAAGGCCTTATTAAATAACAATAATAAACATTGTAATAATGATTACTTATTATGCACTTGTAGATTAGCAAAATGATCTCAACATCACTGAGACAAATCATTGAACTGGGAGAGAAATAGAATGGTAAGAATTTCATTTATTGGTATAGAAGTATAAACAATATACTTCAGTCAAACGATAGATTATACACCATTAAGCATGCTTTGTCACCAAAGTCCGCTGATAGTTCTATCCATGAGACTGGTTATGTATATGTGAAGCATACACATGATGTGAAAGCAGAAATAACTAGATGCATTGTGCTTGCATCAATGACACCATTACTGCAACAACAATGCCAAAAAATAGACTTAACTTCTATTCTTCATTTTCTTCAAAGAAATGAGAAGCATATGGTGTCTCGGTCGTTATTCAGATGCAGGATGGAAGAGGGTACCAAAATTAGTGATCATATAGTCAAGTTGACCGAGTATATGAACAAGCTTGAGATTTTGGGATGCAGACTTAATGAAGGTTTAGCGATAAACATAATATTACAGTCTTTGTCAGATTCTTACTCTCAATTTGTCTATGACTTCATTGAGGATGATAAGAAGAATACCCTTTCCGAGTTTTGGATATGTTGAAGGCTATTGAGTTAGACATGAAAATGTCAGAAACGTTGACATTGGTTGAAGCCAACTCAAGTGAAAAAGAAAGGGCTCAAAAGTCATTAGAAAGAACTGTTGCAAAAAGGAAAGACGCTTGTTGTCATTGTGGGAATCCCAGCCACTGGAGGAAACATTGCAAGGCCTTCCTAGTAAAAAGGAAGAAGAATGTTACTTTTTTGCTAGGTACGTTCTTGAGATTAATTTCTCCCATCAACATCTTGGGTCATTGATGCAAAATGTGGTTCTCACATTTGTTCTGATATGTAGGAACTACGGCAGAGTGGATTGCTCGCCAAGGGAGAGGTGGACCTACTAGTTAGAAATGAAGCACGTGGTGCTGCATTTGCTGTAGGATCTTACTGTCGGATTTTGCCTACGAACTTGTTTCTTGGAACTTGTAGATTATTATGACCTTTCTTCAGTTTCTAGAAATTATATTTTTGTGTCCACTTAGGACAAATGAGAAGATTACTTTGTTAATGGATAGCCATCCTTGAGTGTAAATAATATTCTTTATGGAACTGTTTCATAATAATATGTTTTTAAGATAGACAATAAGGATGAAAGAGGGGATTATGACCTTACTTGATATAGTTAGATACTTGATGAGTTTTTATGATTTGCCCACATGATTCTAAGGTTGTGCCCTAGAGACTACGATTGACCTATCAAACTGTGTGCCATCAAGGTCTATAGATAAGACTCTATATGATCAATGGAGTGGACGAAAGCCCAACTTGTCTTATCTAAGGATTTGGGGTTGTGAAGCTTATGTCAAGAAATTGACTTCGAACAAGCAGGGCCTAAAATCCTGTAAATGTATATTTGTGGGGTACCTAAAAGAGACTGAAGGATACTATTTCTACCATCTAAAAGAGCGCAAAATTTTGTCGCTCGTACTGGTGTCTTCCTAGAAAAGAAATTTTTTCTAAGAAGTTCTAGTAGGAGAAAAGTTGAACTCGATGAAGTTCTAGAACCACAAGATATATTAGAAGAAGGATGGCATGATATGCCACAGGAGGTGGTTGAACATCAGGAGGAGGTTACTCCACAATTTATGGATCAAAGTGAACCACCTCAAGTAGCACAGGAGCTACATAGATCTGGGAGAGTACGTCATGAGCCCGAGAGATATGGTTATCTCGTGATGCAACATGGTGACGCACTAATCTACCAAGACAATGAACTTAGAACCTACGAAGACGCTATATTAGATCCAGATTTCATTAAATGACTAGAAGCCATGAAATCTGAGATGTACTCCATATACCAGAACTAAGTGTAGTCTCTGGTGGATCCACCTGAAGGGATAAAACCCATAGGGTGTAAATGGGTCTTCAAGAAGAAGATTTTCATGGATGGCAAGGTGCATACATATAAGGCATGAGTAGTTGCTAAAGGTTTCAAACAAATTTATGGTATTGACTATGAAGAAACCTTTTTGCCAGTTGCCATGATTAAATCCATCTAGATTATGCTTATGATTGCTGCATATCATGACTATGAGATTTAGCAAATGGATGTCAAAACAGTTTTCCTGAACGGATACCTTGAAGAGGATGTGTATATGACACAACCCGATGGTTTCGTTCTTAATAGGCAAGCTAACAATGTATGCAAGTTGCAAAGTTCCATTTATGGACTCAAGCAAGCTTCAAGGAAGTTGGAACATTCGTTTAGATGAAGCCGTAAAAGAATTTAGTTTTATCAAGAACGAAGATGAGCCTTGTGTTTACAAGAAAGTAAGTGGCAGCGCAGTGGCATTCCTAATGTTGTATGTTGATGGCATACCAAACTTGCAGTCGATAAAAACTTAGGAGATGCAGTCTATATTCTCGGAATAAAGATCTATTGTGATAGATCACGTAGGTTACTTAATCTAAGTCAAAGTACATACATTGACAATGTAAAACCCCCCTCCAGTCAGGTATCATCTGAATATCCCTCAATGAAAATCCCGGGGATACATGTCTGGAGAACGAGTTGTATTTAGAAAAAACTTGTGTAAGGATAATAATAACAATATCCAAAACATGCATATAATAATATCATGCAGGATCCAAACTTATAATTTCAAAAACTTTAAGAATTTATCTGAAAATTACACAATCAAAACATATTTATAGGGTGGAAGCTTCCAAAAGGTGTTTCACAAACATTTATCATTTACATTATTTACATCAAGATAAAAACATCAAGATGACAATAAATCATCTCCCCTCACGTGTAGCCCCGCTGCTCTAGCATCCTTCACTTCTGATCTACCTGTAAAGCAATCAACAATGAAAGGGTGAGCGCTAATCGCTAAGTAAGGAATGATCCATTTCATTCTAATGTGTTATTTAACCTTTATTTAAACATATTTGTTAACACACCACTTATCTTTTACACCTAGGTATGCTTCCCTTTTCTTACTAATTCATATAGTTTTCATCATTTTATCCCATGGCTATATAAACAACAAGGTGTATACATACAAATAAGTATGTAAACATAGTACACACACATCACATGTCATGATATAACATCTAAAATCATCTAACATGAGTATAAATCATCTCATGATGTAAATAACATCATAACTCATGTAATGCAACTAAATGCATATGAACCATTTAATGTCTAGCTAATGAGACTTTTCCTAGCATCTTAAGCACTTCATATCATCTAGCCTCAAATTCATCTAGAGCTCATATCATCGGGAGGCGTGCTTACGCGTTATTTAGCATCCAAAGCATATATTCATCTTTCCTCAACTAGTATACGAGGATATACTTACGCGTTTTCCATCATGTCTATATGCATCTACAACATCTTATGGCATGTAAATACATATTTTGGTGAGCTTAATACTTTTAATTCATCTATGGATTATCAATCCATTTACATTACCTCTTGCTCACATACATCATCTTAAAACATGTATTACATTGCATCTTCATTTCATTTCATAACATTAATCATGCATTGACGTATGTATATCTTTCAAAGATCATCTAACTAATGGGTAAACATTATTACATGGCATAATTACAATAATACATTAATAATCAATTCATAATCATAAGAATTGATCATGTTAAATCTTAAACTTTAATAACCAGAAGTTTATACTTCCGACCATTTTCCATCCATTTCTAAAACGAATTGGCTCTTGGCATAAACATAAAAGTTGTAGGGATATCTCTTAAATTTCTAGTACTTCAAGAATCATCTCATTGACATTTTTATAACTCAAGTTATGGTCGAAATACTGAAGCATGTTTAACATAACCCCTAAGCTAACCAAGTCTGAATTTTTGCATATTAAACTATGTCACATCAATTCCTATTGACAATTAACCAATAGATCAACTTACAGATCAAATAAATCTCCCCTTAATAGTCATTAACATCTTAAAGGAAGTGTAAAATCTCATTCCCATAATCATCCATTATTGTTATAACATTGTAAACTAATGGAAACAACACATCAACACTTCTAATAACAACCATTCAACACCATGTGACCTCCAATACTACAAGTTTTGCCACAATCAGCATCCACACTTCATTTTCTTCAATCAAACATAACAACTCATAAAACATAAATAGCAATAACTTCATGTATAATGAATTCAAGGCAATAAATAGAATAAATGAGTTCAACTACACTTGCCATCAACTAATTCTACGCCTTAAAGCCTTAATTTAAGGTTTCATAAAATCCACAAACCCTAGTATAATCCCTAAAGTCATGGGAGGTTCTTCCTTACCTTTTTAAAGAATTCCTCCAACAAATCCTTTGCCTTTGTCTTCTTTTACACCTAAATCCTACATATATAACATTATACCTCAACATTTACTTCAAATCTTCAAATCATATCAAAACTAAGGTTTTTAATCCTTACCTTAGACCCATCAACTTGAAGATCCAAGGCTCCTATCTGTTCTCCTTGAAAAATTATGCAAAACTCCTTTGAAACTTAGAGAGAGAAGGCTTGTTTCATAGAAGATTTGAGAGAAAATGGAAGAAAGGTTGAAGAAATGCTCTTTCCCTTGGCTTGAATGAATTTCCTCTCATTTATAGGAAAACATTTCATTTATTTTCCAAAATTATACTATTGGTCCAATTATTTTAATTGTATAACTCATAAGTCCTTAATTCTTCATATAAGGGCATTTTGGTCATTTCGCACTAAACATAATTATTACTTAATTAATGCCATTAAATGCAATTAAGCCTACTCATCCTTGACTTTTTCAATGCTTATCCATAGGCAAAATGACTATTTTACCCCTAATGTCTTTCTATGGATAATTGATTCATAACGTTCCAAATGAATTGACCATTTTGCCCTTAGTTATATTTTATGCTTTTTAACATAAAATTAACATCTAAAGGACTATTTTGAGTTAGGAACATATCTTTGACTATGGAAGAATCCAAGAAGATATTTCTTCCGATGTCACATGGCATTTATTTCTCTAAGGATATTTGTCCTAGAACACAAGATGAGAGAGATAGGATGAAGAGGATCCCATGTGCATCAGTAATTGGATCTATCATGTATGTCATGTTATGTACTTGGATTGATGTCTCATGTGCTTTGAGCACTTGTAGCAGATATCAATCAGATCCAAGTGAGCGTCACTGGATGGTTGTCACGAACATTCTTAAGTACTTGAAGAGGACTAAGGATATGTTCTTGGTATATAGAGGGGAAGATAAGCTCTCTGTACGAGAATACAGTGATGCTAGTTTCCAAACGGACAAAGATGATTATCATTCGCAATCTGGGTTTGTAACTTTTCTTAATGGGGGTGTAGTGAGCTGGAAGAGCTCGAAGCAAAACACTGTAGGAGATTCTACAATAGAGGCTAAGTATATTGCATTATTCGATGTGGCTAAGGAGGCAGTCTGGATTAAGAAGTTTGTCACTGAACTTAGTGTGGTTTCCATGATTGTTGATCCAATATATGTCTATTGTGATAACAATGGAGCGATAGCTCAAGCTAAGGAACCATGGTCTCACCAAAAGTCCAAACACATACTCAGACGATTCCATCTCATTAGAGAAATGGTTGAGAGGAAAGAAGTGCATATCAGTAAAGTGCATACTGACGAGAATCTCGTAGATCCACAGACAAAGCCTCTGTCGCAGCTGAAGCATGAACAGCACTTGAGGTCATTTGGTATTAAATACATGAATGATTGGCTGTAGTGCAAGTGGGAGACTGTTAGAGTATGTGCTCTAGAGCCAATAAATTATTGTAGAATTGACTCTTTGTAATAATGTTCGTTGATCAATAAAAAGGTTTTTTTTATTCTATATCGTGTAAACCATATCTATATGTGTTGATATATGTCCTTAGAATGGTGAAACCATGACGAGGGTATCAAGTGTTTCAAATCTTGATAATGAGAACCCTATGAGCACATATGGTGGCCATTCTAGAATGCCCTAGTATTATTCTGACCAAGGGCATAGATAATACGATAAGGCTATCATAGTATTGAATGACCTGTCAAAATGGAGTGTCTAATCTCACTTGTCAAGGTTATTTACCGACAACCTGGTGCAATAATAATGATTTACGCTCACTTGTCATGAATGTTATATGTTTTCTTTTTATAGTGTAATATTTCTAAATAAACATTTAGTGACAGATTAAGTGGAAGACCATAGGAACATGAGACCAGCCATGGATCTAATAGTCAAGGCTCTTTCAGAATGAGAAGCTTAAACTGAAGTCAATTGTGTGGAAAATTAATAGCTGCAATATTTGAGGTATAAATTTGTTTTCTGTTTTTCGTATTTTTTTTGTTTTAAGGATTATTGAGATTAACAGTTTGATTATATAAAAGATTACTCATGGGATTTGCAAATGTATTATAGGATATGTGTAATGTTTATATTAATGATATTAAAGAAAGGAAGTGTGTTGTTTTTGTCTAAGGTTTTCTAAAACATTAAAAAAAAAAAAAAAAATGAAGAAGAAAATTTGTAGACAAACCAATTTTTGGAAAAATTGAAAAATATTTAGTGTCTAGGAGAAGGTGCTTAAGGGTTGTTTTGTATTTACATGAAATAGTTTGTGTTAGTAAACGGTGTTAGGATTTATATGTACTTTTTACTTATTCTTAAGGGTAGTTTAGTACTTTTGCTTAGTTGTGTATATATTTAACTTTACTCTCTTTTTCTTTGGCTAATCTTAATACATGAACCTTAGTTTTCCTTTCTCAATCTTCTTTAAATCTTTGAGTATGGTATGTTAATAAACGGTACCGTCAAAGTCAGTTAAATCAAGTTGTTTTGTGCACGTTACATGTTACTAACTTTTTTATATGATCAGTTAAAGAAATTTATTTATTTATATTATGAGGCGAAATGATCGGATAATTTGAAGATTACCCATTTAAAATCCGGGTGATGTTCTTGGTTTGTGTCTATTATTCTTGATTCATTTTACTGATCGGTGATGTTGTGTGATGCTTTCGCATTCTTTAGCTCGCACGATAAAGTGACTTTTTTCTTTTGGAGATTCATTTGAAGTTTAAACTTTAAAGGTGAAGCATTATAGGTTTAATGTGTTTTGTTTTTTTGGCTGCAGTGAAACCTATTGCTATTTTAATCTTCCCTTTTGCTTGCCAGGTTTGTAGTTATTTATTTGTAGTTTTTCTCTGATGTATATGTGAGATTCTGTTATGGAAAATTTTGGTTTTACCATACCTTTTGCAGCCCTCTGAAAGAGAAGAAGGAAGCTTTTGGTGAAGCGTTGAATGGGAATCGATTAGTCAGTGCTCCCTACAAGCTTGACTTCTTACGTGATAAAGATTCTGAATTTGTGTGGAAGAAAAAGTTCATGAAGGAGGAAGCGGTGTAGTTTCGATCTGCTATCAAGAAGGATTACTACTTCCAGATGTACTATGATGACTTACCCATTTGGGGTTTCATAGGGAAGGTCAACCAGGAAGGGAAAGAACCCAGCGAGTGCAAATACTGCCTTTTCAAGCATATTCACTTTGATATCGGTTACAAGGACCGTGTGATTGAAATCAATGTCCGCGTTGACCCAAATATCCTTGCTAATCTTACCGAGGACCA
The DNA here is from genome assembly GCA_026225825.1 of Pistacia integerrima. Taxonomy (NCBI): domain Eukaryota; kingdom Viridiplantae; phylum Streptophyta; class Magnoliopsida; order Sapindales; family Anacardiaceae; genus Pistacia; species Pistacia integerrima. Next base: position 39,746,824 of record CM047749.1, read on the forward strand.
AGCAGTAGAAGTAAAATTTTTATATACTGTGAAATGGAATGAGACAAACATCCCATTTGAGAAAAGGATGGACAAGTACTCTTAGTTTTTGGGGATCCATTGGTCTTTTTATTATAAACCCAGAAAGATTCCACCACTGCCGTGGTACCCAGGGGCAACTCCACAGACGGCAATGGCAGGGTTTCTTCCATTCATTGAAGTTTACTATATGTTTGCCAGTGTATGGGGTCACAAGATTTACACTATATACATCATCTTGTTTATCATCTTTATTATTCTATTGATAGTCACTGCTTTCATTACAGTTGAGTTGACCTACTTCCGATTGTTCTTGAGGACCATGAGTGGTGGTGGAGGTATGTTGACTATGGTTAAGCATTTGATTTGGTTACTGATGGGACCCCAGCAAACTCAATCAAAAATACACACAACACATCCATAAAATCAAGAGCAACTATGTAAACCAACAATATATTGATTGAAGATTGAACAGTTTTGATGAGTTACAATCAGACTTAATGCAAACAAAGAAAACAAGAAAGGAAAGTCCTAGCAATTCGAGGAGCTAGGGGCCTCCATTGACAACCGTTTTAGAGAAAAATATGATCTGTATATTCCTTATTCTAACTGCCTTAATATACTAGTGACCTTTACCCATATTCTTGCCACGTACTCTACTGCCACTTGCATTTCCTCTAACTGAATCCTACTGGCATAATAACTTTTAGAGACCACCTTTACTATTGATTCACACGTCTCACACCCTTCTGCCCTTGTTCCCCTTGTATTGATAAACCTTATTGATAGGGGGCCTATCAATGTTACAACCTAACCACCCACCCCCCAAAGGTCAGGGTCTGCCATTTTATAATCACCTCTTTGGTACCATCCATTAGAGAGCGGATTGCTAGAACAAATTCGGGCTGGACGGTGAGTTCCAAGTCCTCGGTGAGGCCATGGGGAAGTGGCTGGATGGGAACGGAGTCGTGCAGGATACCCTTGAGCTGAGACACATGGAAAACCGGGTGAATGCGAGTAAAAGAAGGCAAATCTAGCCTATAGGCAACCTGTCCAATTCGTTCTACGACGGGAAAAGGGCTATAAAAACGAGGACTAAACTTCTCATTTTGTTTCGTGGCCAAGGACTTAAACCTATAGGGCTAGAGCTTCAAAAACACATGATCCCCAGGTTGGAAAGTCACATCACGACGGTGTACATCTGCACTCTCTTTCATATGCCCTTGCGCGACGGATAAATTATGTTTAAGCTCCTCCAAGATAGAGTTACACTCAAACATCTGGTGATTCACTTCCTCTACCGCTGATGGGCAATCTGTGAACTTGAGTAGAGTAGGAGGATCCCTACCGTAGAGAGCCTTAAAAGGGGTCATTCGTGTGGAGCTGTGGTACATCGTATTGTACCACAATTCCGCCGAAGAAAGCCAACGAGACCAATGCTTGGGTTTAGAGCTACAAAAGCACCACAAGTAGGCCTCCACACATTTATTCACTACCTTTGTTTGGCCATCTGTTTATGGGTGGTAGGCGGAGCTGAATTTCAGCATAGTACTAGAAGCCTTGACGAGTTCTTGCCAAAATTGGCTAATGAAGATCATGTCTCTATCAGAAACAATCGATTTCGGAAAACCATGGAGCCTCACATTTTCGGATAGAAAAATGGCAGCCACCTTGTTAGCATTATAGGGATGGCAAAGACGGATGAAGCGACTATATTTGGTGAGTCTATCGACCACTACAAGAATAGTATCGTGCCCCAAAGACTTAGGTAGCCCTCCAATGAAATCCATGCTAATATCCTCAAATACTTGAGTGGGAATGGGTAGGGGTTGGAGAAAGCCTGCTGGTTTAAGGGTTGAATGTTTATTGAGTTGGCAAACAGTGCATCTTTTCACAAATTCTTGAACATCCCTCTTGATTCCTTCCCAAAAAACAAGCTAGCCACTCTTTTACATGTGCAAAAGAAACCCGAATGCTTGCCACTTGGCCTGCCATGAAACTCCTCAAGCAGCTTGGGGATGAACTTGGAGAATTTTGGAATAACAATTTTGTTTTTGTAAAGTAGACAGCCTTTTCGGAGATGGTAGTGGGGTCGAATAATAGATCCTGTATAATGGTTTATAGCTTCGGTTCCTATTGAGCTTCAGAAGCTAATTCATCAAAGTCTGAAAAATAGGCCACAGTTATGGCAGCTAGCTCACTTACCTCCTCTCTACAAGATAGTGCATTCGCCACTTGGTTGGAGGATCCTGGTTGGTAGTGAATTTCGAAAGAAAACCCCATCAGTTTTGAAATCCACTTCTACTGTTCAGGAGTCTTTACTCGCTAGTCAGCCAAGAACTTAAGGCTACACTGATCCATCCGAATAATGAACTTGCGCCCAATGAGATAGTGACTCCATTTGTGGATAGCGAACACTATAGCCATGAGCTCCCGTTCATACACCGATTTCTGCTTTGATTGACAAGAGAAAGCTTTACTAAGGTAGGCAATTGGGCATGATCTTTGGACCAAAACAGCCCCCATTCCTTGCCTCGAGGCATTGGTATGAACTTCGATAGGTAAATCAAAATCAGGCATAGCTAGTACCAGAACTATTGTCATTGTTGTTTTGAGGGATTCAAAGGCTCTTTGAGCGGACTCATCCCATGTAAAAGAAATCTTTCCAAAGAAGTTGTGTTAACAGTTGTGCGATCATTCCATATCCCTTAACAAAACGACGGTAGTAGCCCGTTAGCCCAAAGAATCCCCTCAATCCTTTTATGGTGCGAGACTGGCTAAGACAACATTGAGACAATCTTTTGCGGATCAGCTTCCACCTCTTTGGCTGAAATCAGGTGGCCTAAGTATTCAAGTTTTTGTTGTGTAAATAAACACTTCTTGCGGTTGACAACTAACTCATTTGCCTTAAGAATTTGAAAAACTTGTCGAAGATGTTCCAAATGGGAGTGTGAATCTGAATTGTAAATAAGTATATCGTCAAAGAAAACCAGGACAAACTTCCTTAAAACTGGCTTGAAGATGGTGTTCATTAAAGCCTGGAAAGTGGAGAGGGCATTTGTTAATTCAAAGGGCATAACCAGGAACTCATAGTGCCCTTCATGAGTCCGAAAAATAGTCTTAGCTATGTCCTTCTTTCTGACTCTGATCTGACGGTACCCGGATTTCAAATCCAATTTAGTAAAGATCGTTGCACCTGCCAGTTCATCTAACAATTCTTCGATTAAGGGAATGGGAAACTTATACGATATAGTGAGGCTATTTAAGGCGCGATAGTCCACACAAAAGCGCTACCTCCCGTCTTTCTTTTTCACTAGTAAGATGGGACTGGAAAAATGACTTGTGCTGGGCTGTATTATTCCTGCTATCAACATTTCCCCAACCAATCTCTTAATTTCATTCTTCTGGACATAAGGGTACGTACTTGTAGGGACGTATGTTAGGAGGTTTAGCCCCATCCTGAAGGATTATGGCATGGTCTGTGGGTCTTTTGGGAGGTAGGTGGGTAGGTGGGTTAAAGACTTGGTTGAACTCTTCCACCACCACTGAGACTCCAGCGTCAATTTGTTCTACTTCATTAACATTTTTGCTCTCAATGGAGCATAATTCAACTACATAACCAGCCCTTGTGTTCTGTACAGACTTCACATGGCTTTGAGTGATACCACGGTTTTGACTAAAGAAAGATCTCCCCTTAACGTGACCTTCCTTCCTTCTCCGGCAAAAGCCATATTCAAGTTTTTCCAGTTAGCACACACATCTCCTAGAGTGCTCAACCATGCAACCCTCAACACCACATCAGCTCCACCTAATTCAAAAGGAAAAAAAATCTTGTTCTATCTCTATCCTTTGGATTTTTAACCCAATTTTTTATGCAAATTCCGTCCCCTCTAATTGTGAATCCATTTCCAACCCTGACTTCGAAAGCCTTCCTCTTCTCCACACTCAATCCCAGCCTGGGCACTAAGTCATGTGAAATAAAATTGAGGGAAGCCCCATTGTCAACAAGCACAATTACCTCCTCAGTCCCTAATAATCCTTTAAGCTTAAGAGTCTTGTTTGAGGTCATTCCCACGATAGAATTCATAGACAGAGCAAGAGGACTACCTTCTGAGGTTGGTTCATCGTTGGCTTCAGGCTTTACTTCTTCTTTCTCAGTATCTTCTTCTTGTCCAACATCAACAAAACCTAAAGAGATTTGTTTCTACATAGATGGTTAGGCCCAAATTTCTCATCACAACAAAAACACAATCCTCTCTCATGTTTATGGTGGATGTCGGCCTCCGTTAATCATCGGAACCCATCATTTTTGGCTGGCATGGTTCCTCCCTCTACGGGTTTTCCTCCCCTTTCCCAACTTCGGTTTTGTGACCTCACCCCATGCAAGGTTTCTGCGTTTTTTGTCACTGTGTTCCACCCATTTGTTTGGCTTAGATCTTAATTTGAAGACACCCATTGGTAATAATCTGGTTTTTGGGTCTGATTATGGGTTTGGGTTATATGGGTTCTATTAAATTTGGGCTTGATCTTTTCTAAAACCCAATTTCTTTCTTCAATACAATGGGCCTACTCAATTAATTCCATTAATGTTTTGGGCCTACACAATCTCAATTCAGCCCTCAATTCCTCCTTCAGCCCATTTGAAAAAATTCCCATGAGGAGGTCTTCTCCTACCTCATGCAAGGGAGCTGACATTGCCACAAATTGTTCTTTGAACTTGGTCACAGTTCTTGACTGTCTTAACACTACCAGAGCCTCGTAAGCTATCCCCTGGTGCGATGGTCTGAAATGTTCGACTAGCGCTGACTTGAAGGAGCTCCACGAGAGAATCGATGCTCAAGTGTCAACCCACTGATACAAGTTCAACGCGCGTCCCTCCATGCAAACAGTAGTTGCATCCACCTTCTCTTCTTCCTAGAATTTATTCATCTGGAAATATCTTTCAGCTCTGAAAGTCCATCCTAGTGGATCTTCGAATTCTTCTCCATTGAACACAGGTAATTCCAATTTTCTTCCTTTGCGATCTTCTTTGCTGTTTTTGATTCCCTTTAGTTGATCCAGGGTATTTGATCTTTATACATTGAACACGAGGTAATTCCTTGTTTGATCCAGGGTATTTGATCTTTCCGGTGTGTCACTTCCTACCTTATTAGTGCTTTTACTTTCGTCTTTCTTATCTCTACTCCTTGTCCATTTTCGAAGCTCAAGGAGGTAACCCTTGATGCTCCCTATTTCCCCTTTCATGTTTCCCATCTCCTTCTCAATTCTGTTAACTCTCTATTCCTTTTTTGCTTTTATGATTACCCAAGACACTAGCTCTGATACCAATTTGATGGGACCCCAGCAAACTCAATCAAAAATACACACAACACATCCACAAAATCAAGAGTAACTACGTAAACCAACAATATATTGATTGAAGATTGAACAGTTTTGATGAGCTACAATCAGACTTAATGCAAACAAAGAAAACAAGAAAGGAAAGTCCTAGCAATTCGAGGAGCTAGGGGCCTCCATTGACAACCCCTTTAGAGAAAAATATGATCTGTATATTCCTTATTCTAACTGCCTTAATATACTAGTGACCTTTACCCATATTCCTGCCACGTACTATACTGCCACGTACTATACTGCCACTTGCATTTCCTCTAACTAAATCCTACTAGCATAAAAACTTTTAGAGACCACCTTTACTGTTGATTCACACGTCTCACACCCTTCTGCCCTTGTTCCCCTTGTATTGATAAACCTTATTGATAGGGGCCTATCAGTTACTTGCCAAGTATAGGCCCCTATCAATAAGTTAGAGTTCCTAAACCTTGTGGATTTGCTTTTAAGCTTGACATGAACGTCTTTCACTCGTTTACTTAGTTGGGACAATCCAAGGTTTATAAACTAGTTTGAAAACTCAATTGCCAATTCAAGCAGTTTGTTCATCATCATATCATAATCATATGATCTATCCAGAAGGGTGCAGGAATAGCTATCCATGTTAAGTACAATAAACCCTCTAAATTTCATCCTAATATAATCCCCAAAGTTTTAAAAATGACAAAATCCACCCTAGAAAGTTGAAAGCACAAACATTTCATAAGGTTTATTTAACGATCTGTAACTCCCAACAAATCATATGATCTAAATTCAAAAGTCTCCACAAATAACTATCCATGGATAAAAAAAACCCTCATAATTATCTCAAAAACAATAAAACCCTTAAAAGTTAAAAACTAACACAAACCACCTCAAAAAGTACAAATATTTCACATTTGATTCAGCTACCACCAAAGCCACGGAATTCAGGTAAAAAACTTGTTTAACACACACAAGTGGGATTATGCATTAGAAGAAAGCAAATTAATTATATCACAATCATATGATCTGTATCCAAAACGTTTCATGGATAGGTAAATAAATAAACACTCCTTAGTTATCCAAAAATCAATAAAACCATTAAAAACTAATACAAACTACACCTAGTATACAAATGTTTAAGAGGTCCCTTCTAAACATTTCACCCACCACTAGAGCCACTGATTTTACTTAAAACAACTCGATCAAGTCACACATAAGTGGGTTTACGTTACTGCAATAGAAGAAACCACAAAAGAGAAAAATGTGCCTTTAGTTACAATAAAGAATGACATCCTCCCACCCAAAGTTTGCCTTAAAAGACAATTTCGTCCCCAAAAAGTTTCAAAATAACAATCAACCACTCACCGTTAAGATCCGTTAACCAAACTTGTTACCTAACATGGCGATAACTATAAAGACAAAAATACCATTTCCTCGTTGAAATCTTATTTGGCCAGAATCGCATCCCGCTAGGTGCGATTATGCCTCACAGGCTTGTAGGGCACATGCTCAGAAATCGGGCACAAGTAGGGGTTCATGCACAGGGAGCTGGTTGGGGCGAAAAACCAAACAGGTGGTGGCTAGAATTGAGGGCTCCAATGCGCGCGCGGGGAGATGGCTGGGGACTTTTCATGAACATTTGGTGGGTATCTAGGCTGGGAGAATGATCGGCGGTGAATGGTTGGGTTTTCCAGCCAAATTCAATCACAAAAGCACTTTAATTAATCCCTTAAACAAACCCCAAACTTCAATTTCAGCAAATAACAATCCTCAAAGACCAATTTAAAAAAAAAAAAATGCAACAAACCCTAGGTTGAGCGACGGATGGCGAACAATAAGCTGTCAAGGTTGGAAAGGTTAGGGGTTTTATAGGTAGGAAGCCTTTGAACCAAAGGGTAGTGGTGGTTGGGGTTTTCAATACCATGATCGGCCCAAAAAAGGTTGGAATCGTGCGAGTCAACCATGCACGATGGCCAGCGATTGGAGGTGGAATCGTTAAGAGAGTTGTGAGGAGTCTATTGATGGCGGTGGGGGAACTCAACGACATCGGATCCAAGTCAATTTGGCCTGCATACGGTGGGTGCGCGGTGGAGGAAGGTTGTTTGTGGGTTGCGGGGAGGTAAAAGTCCGGTCAAAAGAAGGTCGATAAGGCTGGGTAAGTGTGTGATCGGGGTTAGGGTGGCTTTTTTTGTCAATTCTGGGGTGAAATCCGGCAAGAACCCGCAGCAAACGGTCGATGGTGGTGCCAGTAGTGGTGATAAGAAGATGGGAGTAGGGTTTTTTTTGTTTTTTTGTTTTATATATGTGTGTGTGTGTGTGTGTGTGTGTGTGTGTGTGTGTGTAGGGTAAAATGATATAATTAACCTTTGTTTCTTTCTTAATTTATTATCATATCCTTCTTTATTTAAACTTAATGGATAAATATTAAGTAAATGTGAGTAATTACCATTTTAAAACCTTTTGGTTATGAAATTGTCTTTAAAGCAAACTTCCGGTAGGAGAATGTGGTTCGGCCCACAAATAACCCCACCGTTCTGTTTAACCTTAAAAATTCGATGTTAGAAATAAAGGTACAAAATTAGTACTATATTTAGCTTTGTGTTGAAAGGAATAATGTTTAACATCCAAGTGATTGAACTTTAAAAAGAAAACCTCAAGAAGCAACTAGATTTACGGCTTTATGAATAAGAGTATATATAACCAAGTGTTATAAATGGCCCAACATGATATTGTCTGCATTGACACTATAGGGCCTCACGGTTTTGTTTCTAGGCTTTAGGCTCAAAATGTGTTATGTTGGGTTAAGACCTATAGACACATATATAGATGCATCCCCTCTCACTCGACTTCACAGCACATCCCCCATTGCTATCGTGTTGATAACGTGTTGTAAATGGTTCAATATGATATTGTCCGCTTTGGCACTACAGGGCCTCACGATCTTGTTTCCAGGCTTCATGAAGGTCATCGTCCCATACGTACTTGCACCCCCTCTCCCGTGGGACTTCACAACACCAAATGTACAATCCATAAATAATAAGAAGTGATAAAATAACCTATTAAAAAACAAATAACATAAAGGAAATGGCAAAATTGTAATATAATATAGAAAATGTGGTTAAAATAAGATGAAGAGCAAAGATGAATATGTGTCATTACATTAAAGTAGGCATGGCAATGGGGCAGGGATCTCATTCACCGTACCCATCCCCGTCCTCAAAATCACTCCCCACCCCATCCCCTTTACGGGGATGACAAGAATTCCCCTTCCCCACCCCAATGGGGAATGTTAGAGGCTCATCCCCACCCCGTTAATTTTATTTAAACATAAATTAATTTGAGCATTACCAAACACAATAGTTAATTCTCGTCCACATGACAAATACTTAAATTAATCGTTTAAACTTAATTAATTATACATAAATATGGGTCAGGGTTTGTTCTTATTTAATTGTTTAGGGTGAGGGAAATTGGGAAAATATGGGTTTATATAGGTAGGATAATTGTGTAATTAGGTGAAATATGGGGGTATTAGTGAAAAGTGTATATATATATATATATTTTTTTTTTTTTTTTATATATTATATACAGGGCGGGGCGGGGGAAAGGCATCACCCACCCATATATATATATATATATATATATATATATATATATATATATATATATATATATATATATATTTTATTTTATTTTATATATTATATGCAGGGCGGGGCGGGGCGGGGGAAAGGCATCACCCACCCCTGCCCCATCCCAAGGATGGGGATTAAAACACCCCCCACCCTGCCCCTATCCCTAAAAAAACCGGGGCTTCCCCGCCCCATATGGGCCGAGGCAGGGTGGGTCCTCGAAATCCTGAGGAACATTGCCATGCCTACATTAAAGAGAGAACGAGAGAGGGGTTGAAACTTGAAAGACTCAAATTAATTTTGTTTCTTTTAACATGCCCTCGCTGTTTGAATGATTACATCTCAACCCTATAGGTTTCACATAAATACATTTTATCCCACTCTCATTTCTCGTGAGATTGTTTTAATAAAGGTGATCACGGATAGCGGTTAGAACCGAAACCTATCGGAACTAGCACTGTGCGGGTAGGTTTTGGTTCCATTTTATTGGAACTGACACTATGCGGTTCCGGTTCCAATTCTTATATGTGGAGGAACCGTAACAAACGTGGAAAAAGAACCTAAAACGGGTACCCAGTTTGGAACCTGTAGCGGGTACCCGATTTGAAACCTGTTTGGAACCGATTTTTTGAACCTGTTTTGGAACCTATTTTGGAACCTGTTTTAGAACCTGGGCTCCAATGAAATATTTGTGAATAATGGGAGGTTTCATTATTTTAAATATAAAAAATTTAAAATAGAAAAAGTTAAAATTTTAGAATAACGTAATTAAATAAATATACAATGATACTTATTACATATAAACTACACTATATTAAACACTTTAATATATTATAATATATAAATATTAAAGTTTTGATTAATTAAGTGTATAATTGGAATTAGGATCCAATTAAAAGTGATTCTTTTAATAACAAAAGTGTTTTAATGTTATTAAAGGAATCACTTTTGAATAAAATAATATATTTTATTGAATAATAATATGTTTAGTTATTTACTTCAATTATCAAGTTCTAAGTATATCTATAATAATTTAACAATTAATTATTTATATATAATAAATTGATAAACATTAATAAATTTAATTACTAGTTAAATATTATACTTAATTAATTAAATGATTACTTAATTAATAATAATTTTATAACATTAATTATAGCATTACATTAATTGATTACTAATTAATTAATTGACTTATAATATTTAGTATATTACTTAATTAAATAATTAGAAATTTAATTAATTATAGCATTACATTATAGATTTATAGTATAATTACTTAATTAATTATAACATTTCATTACAAACATTAGTACAATATTTAATTATAATATTACATTAAATATTTATAGTATGATTACTTAATTCACTATTAGGTCGGGTATTAAAACATTGGTGTTGACAATCTTCATGTGCTGTTTTTGATAGAATTTTATCTAAATTAAGGAACTCAACTCAACCGATTTACATAATTTAAATTTTATTAGGCTGATTGGGCTTAGTATAAAATATAATTTAATTTTTTTATAATTGTATTATTTTCTATTGAGAGCCTTTAATTGACTAAGATTAAATATATACTATAGTATTAATGTTATTTAATAGAAATACTTAAAATGTTGGATATTTTGGTTTGTATGATTTATTTTATATTTTTCTTCTAAACAAAAATGATTAAAATAACCTATGAAAAAACAAATTTAAATAACTAAAAAAATAAACAAAAAGGCAATTATGAAAACATTGGAGGCTGAAATATGAGCAAATAACTCAATTTTTATTATAATTTTGTTTCTTTCAACCTGTGTCTGGATAATTACATTTGTACCCTACAGGTTTCAGATAAATGCATCTTATCCCACTCTTATAAAACTAAGCCGCTTTGAACCCTAGATAATCCACAAACGCCGCTACCCAAATGGCCTCCAAAACCTTTCTTCGTTGTTTTTCTTCTCTTTCTGAAACCAAAATCTCATCTTTATTCACAAATTCATGTAAAGTGACTACAACCATACCACAAGATTCAGTATATAACGCTGAAGATGTAGCGAGGCTTGATATACAAGATTTAGTATATAACGTTGAAGATGTAGCGAGGCTTGATGTATTCCTTCGAAAAGACTGTAAACAATGTAATATCACTCTGGCTGACGCACGCTATTTCTTTAGTTTAATGATTCATATCAACCCAAACCACCGATTTCATCATTCAACTGGTTTTTTGGAGCTCTTGCTAAGAAGAAGTTTTACGAAGACGTTATTTTGCTTTACAAACGACTGGATTCAATGAGGTTGATGCCAGATTTAATTACATTAAATATTTTGATTAATTCTTTTTGTAATGTGGGTCGAATTAGTGATGGTTTTGTTGTTTTTTGGAGAATTTTGAGGTGGGATTTTAACCCAGATGCTGTGACTTTTAATTCTTTGATTAAAGGCTTGTGTTTGGAGAATAGGAGTTCGGAGGCTATGGAGCTGCTCAAGAAAATGGCTGTGTTTGGGGTCAGGGCTGATATTGTTTGTTATGGTAGTATTATCAATGGTCTTTGCAAAGCTGGGTTGGTAGATAAGGCAAAAGAATTGTTTTTGGAAATGAAGAGTAGAGGAGTTAAGCCAAATGTGGTTGTTTGTAACTCTCTAATTTACGGTTGGTGCTCTGTGGGAAATATGGAGGAGGCTGAGAGTTTGTTTATTGAGATGGGGGATCAAGGGTTGCAGTCTAATGTGGTGACTTTTAATTCAATGATAAATGGGCTTTGCAAGGAGAAAAGATGGAGGAAGCTAATGGGTTGTTGGAATTGATGATTCAAAGAGGTTTGCAGCTTGATGTGGTGATGTTTACTACAATGATAAGCGTGCTTTGCAAGGAGGGAAAGACGGGGGAAGCTTATGGGTTTTTGGAATTGATGATTCAAAGAGGTTTGCAGCCTAATGTGGTTACGTTTACTACAATGATAAAAGGGCTTTGCAAGGAGGGAAGGATAGAGGAAGCTAATGGGTTGATGGAAATGATGATTCAAAGAGGTTTGCAGCCTAATGTGGTGACTTTTAATTTAATGATAAATGGGCTTTGCAAGGAGGGGAAGATGGAGGAAGCTAATGGGTTGTTGGAATTGATGAGCTAAGAGGTTTGCAGCCTGATGTGGTGACGTATACCACAATGATAAGTGAGCTTTGCAAGGAGGCGAAGATGAAGGAAGCAAATGGGTTGTTGCAATTGATGAGTCAGAGAGGTTTGCAGCCTGATGTGGTGACGTTTACTACAATGATAAGTGGGCTTTGCAAGGTGTGGGGAAGATGGAGGAAGCTAATGGGTTGTTTGAATTGATGAATCAAATAGGTCTGCAGCCTGATATGGTGACGATTACTAAAATAATAAGTGGGCTTTGCAAGGTGGGGAAGATTGAGGAAGCTAATGGTTTGGTGGAATTAATGAGTCAGAGAGGTTTGCAGGCTTGCAGCCTATGATCTGGTCTTCTAGTCTTGACCTTTATAAGTACCCATAGGTCTTTTTGGTATCTTTATATGTTCCATCTTGCGATCATAAGTCTTGACATATGTAACCCTTTATATTATTTTTAGGTTTTTTTGCTTATTTCAATTTGTTATTGGTCACCTGAATTCTTGTTCCTCTAATTATTTTTAACTCTTATTTTTGCAATGAGCTCTGGATATTCTGAGAGTCTAATGCCATGAGGTAAAGATGACACTTGATTGTTTTTGCAAATATCTGCCGCTAGGTGTTTTAACCCTGAAGGAAAATTTTAAGATAGCCATTGAGGAAATAGACATTTTTTGTTTGATTAAATGCTCATTTACCCAAGTTCTTTCAAAGCACGAAGCTAGAACTTTAACATCCTACTGGGTGTTTGCTCAAATACTATTATATCATTGTTTTCCGACTGTATTTTCGTCAATCATTGAATGCTTGTCGTCCTTCTACAGTGCATGTCTTGACAAGTTAGATATATCTGTGGCATATTCTGTTTACTGAAGTTCTTTAGTAGTGATTGCATGTTGTAGTCTTCTATTTTTCTGGAAACCAACAGACTTGAATACCTGATACCACATAATGTCATTATGTTACTGATTGCTGATGGGGGACCAGGCTTCATTGACTTCGTTGCTTATTTGCTTGAAGTAAATCTTAGGACATATCCTTCTGCATCTGAGGCTCTGAAGCACCTAATGCAATCATAGCCTTAGAAGTTCCAACCCGTATCCGCTCACACAATCTATTTTCGGTCGAATTAAATTCATGTTGTTGGTGACTTATGATTTATGAAGTATGATTTTCCTTTTCCATACATAGTTGTATTTCAGTTTTTTATTATCAAGGATGTAAATTTGCTCATATCATGTATTTGAGGGATATGTTCCTACTTCTCGCTTTGTTTGATAAGGTAGTATAGGAATCTCATCTTGTCTTGTTGTACATCAGGAGAATTCATTCTTTCTTGTATGAGGAAATGTACTTTCAGTATCTTTGAATATGGTAGAATTTTTTTTAAAAATAATTTTAGAGCTTTTCCCATTATTCAAAGTCGATTGCTGATTCCAAATACCATAAAATTTGTATAATTCTCTAATAAGGATATCTAAGCAGAATGGTAGAATAATTTGATAATGACGTGCCAAAGATCTCAAGGTATTGAAATTTTCGTCCTCATGCTTGGAACTGTAGGCTCCAAGCCGCCTTGCAATTTGTCTGACCAAAAGCTGTTACCTTCTCCATCATCATCAGCCTTCAATACAATGAGGGCATACTTCAGTAACGAAACAACGGTCAGAGTCTAGAAAATAAAGGAGCAGAGTTCATATACAGTCTCCTCTGATTTGAAAGCATGTGAAGGATGATCCCCTTTTGTAGAAAGTGTCCCAAAGACATGTAAAGGAGCACCATAAACGATTCCAATGCTTTGGAAGGACAAAAGGAGTGTGTAAGTCCATCAAGTGAGCACAAAACTCAATAGCACAAAGCTGAGTACATCAGAGCACGAAAGCTGAGTACTTCAGGTTGATATTGCAGTCAAAAAATGATTCAGATCGGATGGCCAGAAGAATAAACACTGTGACATAGACCCAAATACAAACCAGATTTTGTCTGAATACTTAATTTGTCTATAATTTACAATAAAGGTTAGAGAGACTGGAAATTTGTGACTGTTCAAACAGGAGAGGGAAATCAGTTACTTTGTGCTTTGTTAATCACAATTAAGAGTTCCTACACCTTACGGATTTGCTTTTTAGCTTTACACGAACAGCCTTCACTCGAAACACATTTACTTGGTTGGGACAATCCAAGGTTTATAAACTAGTTTGAACATAATGCAAGGTATGTCAATTCAAGTAGCTACATATTCCATTGCAAAATTTTGATGAGAGGTCTACAACATAAATAGTTTGTCTTTATCATATCTTAATCATATGATCTATCCAAAAGGCTACGGAAATAGCTATCCACGTTAAGTACAATACACCCTCTAAATAATTCCGACTAAATATAATCCCCAAAGTTTTATAAACAACAAAATCCACCCTAGAAAGTTGAAAGTACAAATATATCATAAGAGTAATTTCTCTTGTTTCTGAAATTGATGGGTTTTATTCAACGATCCATAACTACCATTAAATCATATGATATTATGATCTGAATCCAAAAGTCTCCACAAATAACTATCTATGGATAGTTCAAAAAAGCCCTCATAATGATTTCAGAAAACAATAAAATCCTAAAAAGCTAAAAACTAACACAAACAACCTCAAAATGTATTTCTCATTTCATTCAGCTACCACCAAATCCACGGAATTCAGTTAAAAATCTGGTTCAACACACACAAGTGGGTTTATGTAGTGGAAAGAAGCAAATTAGTTATATCACAATCATATGATTTGTATCCAAAAGGTAAATAAATAAACATTCTTTAGTTATCCAAAAATCAATAAAACCCCTAAAGTTTAAAAACTTACACAAAATACACCAAGAATACAAATGTTCTATAGGTCCATTCGAAACATTTCACCCACCACAAGAGCCACTGAGTTTACTTAAGTTGAGTGGAAGAAACCAGAAAAGAAAAAAATGTACCTTTAAGCTACTGGGGCATTTTATTGAAAGGTCAAATCAAGTTCAAATTTAATTAAAAGGTCATGTAGTTTGAAAGTGTTAAGTAAATAGCCTTATTATTGATTAAGGTTAATTAAACATGATTAGTGGTTAATTATGATTAATGAAGTATTGTGTAATCTTTTAAAAATTATAATATGTCCCTAAAGAGCCGAAATTCTTGCAAACAAACCCAAACACCTTCTTCTTCTTCTTCCTCCCTCTGTTAACGCATCTCTCCCCTAATTGTTGTTTCTTCTAAGCTTCATCTACATCTTCTTCTTCTTCCTGTACATCTTCTTCTTCCATCACCATTAATGCTTCCTTCTTCCTCCACCATTACCACCTTCTTCTTCCTCCGCCATTAACATGTTCTTTGCCAAAGATCCGCCTCTTCCTCTTCTTGACATTTCATCCAGGTATGTGTATCTCCTCTTTGCATTTTATATTTCTATTTACAAAGATTTAATGATAGATTGGGCTTGGGTTATGATTTTGATTTAGTGGTTTAGGTTCTTGGGTTGTGTTTGATGTAAGGCAAGTTGAAAGGAGTGAGATTTGTTGATGATTTTCTTGCATTGTGGGTAGCTGGGGGTGGTAGCACCAATTCTAGGTGAAAATGACTGAAAATGTATTTTGTAGCTAATAGATCACTTAAGTGATCTGGTATATTACTTAAGTGATCTGGTATAAGTCTGGTATATAACAACAGATCGCTTAAGCGATCTAGTATATTGCTTAAGCAATTTGGTATAAGTCTGGTATATGGCAGTAGATCGCTTAAGTAATCAAGTATATGGCAACAGATCGCTTAAGCAATCAAGTTTATTTATATCAGATCACCTAAGCGATATACTAGATCGCTTAAGCGATCCAGGAAGCGATACACTAGATCATTTAAGTGACTTTGTAGATATTTTTTAAAATCCTTCAACCCTTAATATATCGGTTAATAATTTTTGTTCTTGCATTATAGGCACTTGGCTATTATTAGACATGGGACAAGTTGTTTTGGGTGTTGAATATTTTAGTGAGTGGCTAGATGCTGTTTCGTTTACTTGTTCACTAGTTTCTCTTGGTTGTATGTCAATCTTTTGTGGTGCATTGAACTGATTTTATATCCTTGTATTTCCAACTATGTCATCAAGAAGAATGATGAAATCGAGAGAGTTGCCAAGGCCAACCATTGAAGACTTATTAGTGAATCATAAAACAATTTTAATAGTTTTGATAAGTACTTTATGAGATTACCTTTTTCGTCTCATGGACTTGTTATGAATGCTTTGTTGTTTTCAATTTTTTATGTTGACTATTGGATATCTTTTTGTTTGAAGTTTTGAATAGATGATAGTAAGGATGCTTCTAGTTACTTAATTGTTGCTCTTATTGTGTTATTAAATTCATTCAATATTAAGTTGTTATTGTGATACTAAATTAATTCAATATTGAGATGTTATTGTGCATATAAATTCATTCAATATTGATATGTTATCAATATAGGATCGCTTTTCTTGAATTTGAGGAGGAAATGTCAAGTACAAATAAAATTAGCCTTGGTCATTTAAGCGACGTTGGCTATCGCTTAAGCAATCACGACTTATCTATACATGATCGCTTAAGCGAGAGTTGACATCGCTTAAGCGATCTTGAATTTGAGAAGGAATAGTCAAGTAAGAAGAAAATTGGCGTCGGTCGCTTAAGCGTTGTCGGCTATTGCTTAAGCAATCACGGCTTATCTGTATAGGATCGCTTAAGCGAGAACCGACATCGCTTAAGCGATCTTGAATTTGAGAAGGAATAGTTAAGTACAAAGAAAATTGGCCTTGGTCACTTAAGCGATCACGACTTATCTATATAGGATCGCTTAAGTGAGAGCTGACATCGCTTAAGCGATCAAGGGGAATTTGTTTTGTACTTAGAATAATCCTTCTCGAATACACAATCACTTAAGCGATGTCAGCTCTTGTTTAAGCGATCCAGTATAGATAAGTCGTGATCACTTAAGCGACCAAGGTAATTTACTTCTTTTCTCCTCAATCTTTTGGTATTGTGAACGTTTGAGTGAGAAATTATATTCCATAATGTGGAATGAGTGAGAAACTATATCCTTCTCAAATACATATTTGTGAAATGAGATACGTTTCTACTAACGTGTCACACTAGTGTGCTATGACATTTCTCCATGTATCATAGCGTTGTTAGTCATATATCGTAGCTATTATATTTTGATGTTGTGAACGTCTGAGGTTTAAATTAACGGTAATAATCTTTTTAAATGGCCTTAATATGTGTTGATGGAATTAGGTTGTCAAATAATCCTCCATAAATGGCCTTAATATGTGCTAATAATCGATGTCGCTTAAGTAATCAAGGATAATTTGCTTCTTCTCTCCCGAATCTTGTGATGTTGTGAATGTCCCAAGTTAACATTAATGTTACTTAATATGGGGTTGTCAAATAATCAATATAAAAAACAAGATTGCTTAAGCAATGCATCTCTCATTTAAGCGATCCAATATATATAAGTCTTGATCGCTTAAGCGATAGTCCACATTGCTTAAGCGACCAAGGCTAATTTGTGTCTAAATAACCCTCAAGTACGTGATCGCTGAAGCGATGCAGCTCTCGCTTAAGCGATCCAGCGTATAAGCCGGTATATAAGCGATCATCGATCCAAGCGTATAACCTTGGAGTCAGCGTCAAGCGACCAAGGCTAATATGTGTCTAAATAATCTTCAAGTACATGATCGCTTAAGCGATGTTAACTCCCTAAATTGGCACCAATAATCAATAATTTCATAAAATATATAGATTATTACCTCTTCTTCCACCTCCTTGTTGGAATTTGCACTAGTGTCCTCCTCTTCATTTTCAATTTCGAATCTTGTCGTCCCTTCTTCTGACTGTAGGATGTCTTCTGCTAGCGTCGTCTCCTCTACCGACGAGGTATCCTTTGCTGGTGGAGCAAATTCAATCATCGGAAGTTGCTCCACCGCAACCTCTTCTTCTCCATTTTTGGTAGACCCAATAGTGCCTACAATTTAGGGGGTGGATGGGTTTTTTTTTCCGTTTCTTTGAGGATCTCAGCCATTGTAAATTAACCGGTAATGGCAAAAATGTAAAGAGCAAAGAAATTGAGAAATGGTAGAAAATTGGAAGAAAAAACGAGAGAGAGGAAGGTGTTTGAATCGTGTTTTGAGAAAGAGAAACTGAGAGGAATGTGTTTTGCCTTTCAAATTTTAAACCAATTTCTTTTTATTATACTTTACCCACAAACATTTAAATCTTTTCACCCTAACCCTTTTTGCTGCTTTAATTATGCTTAAGTGTGACAGGTTAGATTTTTAAACCCAAAAAAAATCAAAAACCTTTTCAAGGTTATATTCTCAATTCAAAATTTGGGAAGACGTATCAGTTAAATTTCCTTTAAGCTGTTCGAGAAGGTGTTGGGGCTGAGTGGAGGATCCATTGAGACTTGACTAGTTTTCATAGAAATAACCCCACTCTTTTGTTTTACCTTAAAAATTTGGTGTTAGAAATAAAACTAGTATTTAGCCTTATGTCGAAAGGGGTGATATTGGATGAAGTCTTAACAAATTTGACATCTGAGCGACTAAAGAAAAAACCTCAGGGTGCAACTAGATTTACGGCTTTATGAATTAGAGTATATAACTACATTTTATCTCAGGGCATTTTATTAAAAGGCCAAGTCAAGTTCAAATTTAATTAAAAGACCATGTAGTTTGAAAGTGTTAAGTAAATAGCCTTATTGTTGATTAAGGTTAATTACACATGATTAGTGGTTAATTAGGATTAATAAAGTATTGTGTAATCTTTTAAAAATTACAATATGTCCCCAAAGAGCTGAAATTCTTGCAAACAAAACCAAACACCTTTTTCTTCTTCCTGCCGCCATTAACGCATCCCTCCCCCAGTTGTTATTTCTTCTAAGCTTCGTCTACATCCTTTTTTTCCTGTACATCTTTCTTCTTCCTCCTTCTTGTATATCTTCTTCTTCCCGCCATTAACACTATCTTCTTCCTCCGCCATTCCGACATTAACATCCTCTCCACCACAGATCCTTCTCCTCCTCCTAACATTTTGTCTAGGTATGTGTATCTCCTTTTTCCATTTTATATTTCAACTTACAAAGATTTAATGATGGATTGGGTTTGGGTAATGATTTTGATTTTGATTTAGTTGTTTAGGTTGTTGGGTTGTGTTTGATGTAAAGCAAGTTGAAATGAGTGAAATTTGTTGAATATTTTCTTGCATTGTGGGTAGCTGGAAGTGGTAACACCGATTGTAGGGGGAAATGATTGCAAATGTGTTCTGGATATGATGGATCGCTTAAGCAATCTGGTATGTCTGGTATAATGCAACAAATCGTAGATCGCTTAAGCGATCAAGTATATGGCTGAAGATTGCTTGAGCGATCTGCTATAAGTTTGGTATATGGCAGTAGATCGCTTAAACAATCAAGTAGATGACAAAGATCGCTTAAGCGATCTGTTATAAGTTTGGTGTATGGCAGTAGATTACTCAAGCAATCAGGTAGATGGTAGAAGATTGCTTAAGTGATCAGTAAACGATATACCAGATCGCTTAGGCAATACACCAAATCATTTAAACGACTCTACAGATGCTTTTTAAAATCTTTCAACCCTTAATACATCAGTTAATAATATTTTTTTTTCTTGCATTATAGGTACTTGGCTATTATTAGACATGGGACAAGTTGTTTTGGGTGTTAAATATTTTGTTGAGTGGGTGGAGGAAGAAAGTTGTTAGAAGTGGATTGGGAAGAGCAAAGAAGTTATAACAATTGCTATGAGCATAGAAGTTAGTTTTGATAAGTTGATTGATGAAATAATTAGAAAAGGTGATTTGAGTTGCTCACGTAGTGATATAATAGTGAAGTATGTTTTAAGCAAAGTTCCTGAACATTATAAGGTACCTCCTGCTATGTTAAAGTCGGATGAAGGTGTGAAGTTATATATGATTGATGTTACGAATAATGGTTTGAGGCTGATTTTAAGGGTTTCTTTTGTAGATAAACCATTGGAAGTTGGTTCAAAGGAAGGGGATAACGCGGCAGTTGGCGGAAAGAATGCTAGTTTTAATTTGAACTACGAGGGCATTGATTTCTTAGTTGAAAAATCAAGAGTAAGCGGTGATTTGGGTGGTGAGGAGGACACTATAGAAGAGGTTGGTCATGTGCGGCAGATGAAAATGTTGAGGAGGAGGACCTCGTACATGTTCCCCCGGATGTAGAGATTCTTTTAAATACAGATTATGCAGAAGGTGTAGTTTGTGAGGAAGAGAACACGATGGTCCTTTATGTAGGTTCAGAGGGGGCAATTGTAGGTAGTAGTGAATCGGCTCATGTTTTTTATGGATGGATAGAAGTTGCGCATAGAGTATTTATTTGACAACAAAGAGGAAGTGGTGAGGAAGCTAAAACTTGTTGCCGTGAGAGATAATATTAAATTCATCACTAAAAAGTCTAATTCATCGGTTGTGACGGTTATATGTCGTGACCGAAAGTGCAAGTGGCGAGTTTATTGTAGAAGGTTGGCGGATCCAAAAAATTTATTGTTAGCACATATACCTGTGAGCACACATGTGGTTTGGGACATATTTCAGGTGAGCACCGACAAGCCTCCGCTGATGTTATTGGAAAATTTTTCAAAAGTTAGTTTGTTGAAGAGAAATGTCCATCTCTAAAAGACATTCAGAGACTTGTGCGCACAGAGTTGGATGTGATGTTAGTTACTAGAAATGCTGGAAAGGGAGACAACATGCACAAGATTTTGTGAGGGGCACACCAAAGCACAGGTCCACAACATTAGAAGCGTATCGTTATATGCTTGAGTTGACAAACCAAGATAGCAAGACTGCTTTGAAGTGGGACAAGAATACGAGGTTTATATTTTTTTTTTTGGTTGCTTACGATTCTGCTATAAGGGTTTTGTAAACATGAGAAAGATGCTAGCTGTTGATGGTAGACAGCAACTTAATTGATTATATACAATTTAATCTAATTATTTAAAGATTCCATCATATCCCTAGTTCAATGATCATATTATAATTAATTAAATTTCAAATTTAGATTGACTATTATATACAATTTAATCTGTCACAATGAACTACTTTGTACACTAGACTTGAGCTTCTCCACCTGAATCAGAAGAGAGGAGTTTCCTTCACAAGCTTCAGTTAGTATCTCAAATCTTTTATCTAATTGCTCTGATCCAGCGATGAATCTCCTTCTTGATCATGCATTTGAGATGGTTTGTTATATCGGATAAGATCAAACATCATCCTCTCAGAATAACAATGCACAGAAAGCAATCAGATTAAACCTATATTGCTTTATGAAAACAAGGGGACCAAATTTTAAGGAAAAAAAAATGAGAATGAAAAATAGATGGCCATGATGGTACTGAATATTTTGTATGATTAATAACACCACTACAATCAATTTATTGGCCTTCTTTTCTCGGGTAGGCTAAATTTAAAGATAAACCTCTCAAGTAAAGTGTCTGCATTTCTTGTTTTAAAAGGATAGTGAGGCAACACAAGATAGTAATATGATAGCCATGCAGTCAAAAGTTCATTTAATGTGGTGTTCATTTATTGAACTTCAAAAGCAAACTGTATATTCTCAATTTAATGTGACGTTGGTGTTGAATGTTATCACAACTTCAATTAGTTATGTGCACACAATTGCAACAATTACTTTTGACATTAGTGCAGATATTCAAGCACTTGACCCACACTAAAAGTAAGAGCATTCAAACAACTTGCATACCTCATGTTGCCTCTGTCGAGAGTAGTCTCGCAAAAGAGACTTTACAAGCTTATTCTGTAGTAATAACTTACCACTGGCATGCAAGAGGAATACGAAAGATGAAAGGTGGTGCAGGACCAGTGTAAATGCCATTGATTTTCGAGTTGCAGCTTTGTCAAGGGCACCAGAAGTCCATGACTTCACATACACTTCAAAAATTTCTTCATTATCCTGCACCGAACAAATCATTAGAGTCCTGGTTGAACCACTCGACCACTCAGAAGTAGTTCTTGTTAACTAATCTTACTTATTCTCTCATCAAAATATATTAATTAGGTTGGCCACCAATTCATTTAAAATTATTAGCCTTTCTGAGTAGCTTGGCAATATTTTTATATGTTTTTGTTTATTAGTACAAGTTTCTGGAACAATGATCTATCTCAACTCTCAAGTAATCTTCACATGTAGTTGTGATGTCATAGTCTCAAATATAAGTTATCAACATCTTTCATTTAATGTTGATAAAATCTGGTAAATTACCTCTCCCCTTTTAGCTGGATGGTAAATCCTTTAGTCACTAGTGTGTTCGAGTCGTAGGAGAGGTACTTATCACATTTGTGTAATTATTTTGGTTAATTGGGCTTGTAAGTGTTCCGTGGTCCTAAGGATTAAGCAGACTCCAGTGTGGGCTTGGATAGCTTGTTTGAGCCCATACAAGGCCTAATGTACCTGACAGGCCTGCTTAGCTTGAGAGAAATCAAAAAATCCTTCTGGTGGCATCATATAAAACTTTTCAGTCAACTCTCCATTAAGGAATGCATTGTTTATGTCTAGTTGCTGTACTTCCCATTGATGATACACGACTAGAGACAAAATAACTCTAATGGTTGCTGCCTTGACTACTAGTGAAAAAGTCTCAAAGTAGTCAAGGCCAGGGGTTTGCTGAAACCCCTTGGCCATAAGCTGAGCCTTGTACTTGGAGAGACAACCATAGGAATTCAACTTAGTTTTAAATACCGACTTACTACCAACTACATTCATCCAATCAACATAAGGAACTAAATCCTAGGTTTGATTCTTTAAAAGGGCATGATATTCAGCCTCCATGGCTGCTTTCCATTCTGGAATATTCAAGGCTACAACAACAGCTAGTGGTTCAGGCTGAATAGTTTGGGTGGAGAGAAGGGCCTGAGGTATAGTATTTGAGACACCAGTTTTGGACCCTTTGGACCTAGTGATCATTGGATGAATATTGGCAGTTTTACTTGTGACAGTACAGTTATGAGGAGCTATGGGAAGAACCACCTCAAGTTGAATACCAGAATTTTATTGTGTTGAAGTGGACACTGCAGAATCATCTGCAAGAGAAGGTACCTCAGGTTGAATCTCAAGACTGACATAGAGGGTTCTGCTTGTGTAGCAGATGCTGTTGGGAGAGAAGATAACGAGTAGTCCTTTGTAGAACCTGTAGTGGGATTTACTGAACTTATGGCTGCATTTGTGAATTATTTAGGTGGAAAAACCAAAGACTTGGATTGTGGCAATGTCCAGGCCTTTGAATTCTCACACATATTAGGTAAAGTATTAGAGGATAATAAATTTTGGAAACCAAACTTGAATGGAAAATCTTCCTCATTAAATCATACTTGTTTAACAATATACACACTGCCTAAAAAGTTCATGCACCTATAGCCTTTATGAGCAAGGCTGTACCCTAAGAAAACACTTTTTTTTTTTTTTTTTTTTTTGTGTGGAAAGACACCTTGTGTTTGTGGTAAGGTCTGAGATATGGAAAACAACCACAGCCAAACACTTTAAGATCAATATAAGCTAGTTTTTGTTTAAATAGAGTTTCAAATGGAGATGTAAACTCAAGAGCAACTGAAGGAAGTCTATTTAATAAGTACACATCAGTGCTAAAGGCTGACCACCAAAATTTCAAAGGCATAGTCGCATGAGCTAGAAGAGATTGGCCAAATTTAGTAATAGCCTTATGTTTTCTTTGTACTCTACCATTTTGCTGGTAAAGGTATGGACAAGGATGCCTAACATAACTCCATGTTTCTCCAAATAACTAGAAAAGGGTCTAAACTCCCCTCCCTAATCTATTTGTAAACACTTTAGCTTTGCATCCAATTGTTTTTCAACAAAACAATGGAACTGAGTAAAGACACCAAGAACCTCAGATTTAAGCTTAAGAGGATAGATCAAAGTATACCTACTAAAGTCATCCACAAAGATCACATAATACCTATATCCTTCAGTGGACATAATAGGTGTAGGACCCCATAGATCTGAGTAGACTTTTCTAAAAGTTTTTGAGCTCTTGAAGTGGAATCAAGAAACTTACAGTACTATAGTTTACAAAATTGACATGCTTCACAAAAAAAAAAAAAAAAAAAAAAAACTTTTATTTCAAACAGTAGTATTTTTTACATGCAATCTTTCAAGTACATTATTCAAGACTTTAGTATTAGGGTGGCCTAATCTAGCATGCCATAGAACAACATTGCTAGATGGCTCAACAAGTAAAGACTTATCCATAGAAGTGCACTCAAGAGCAGACTCTGAACCACTATCTGAGGAGTCTTCTTTATTAGTTGTAGATGAATTAACTGCATGAAAGTCAAGAGCTGAAGGGAACCTTGAAGCATGAAAGGCAGATTTTATTTGAGAACTAGCAGAAGAGAAATCGATTGTTGGCATGGTAAGTTGGTAAAGGCCATCCTTTACTGTTCCTTGAAGAAGAGTAGCCTTGCTATATTTATCCTTTATCAAGCAACTATCAGCATGAAACTCAACTATGACATGGTTATCCTTAGTGATTTGAGATATGCTTAACAAATTTTTAGCAATCCGTGGAACACATAGAATATTGTGAAGCTATAAAATTCTATTAGAATTAGTGGAAGGTAGCAATAACATACCTGTATGAGTGATAGGAATGGACTTACCATTGCCAACTTGCATCTGAGATGTCCCTTGAAAACTGAACTTCATAACCATGTTAGTAGCATCTGCAGTCATATGATTGGATGGACCAGAGTCCATATACCAGGACTGATCTATAAGAGTTTGTGGTGTAGAAACATTCTGTGAAATGACAATTGATGATATAGGCGCAGAGTTGACTGACAACAAGGCTGAGTTATTAGTGGAAGCAAGTCAAACTGGTATTGTGTGCTGGTGAAAAATGTTCAGGTAGGTGTGGTTGAGGATTTAGATTAATGTGGTTTGATGAAGAGTTGTTGAACACACCAGCACCTGAAGAATCATGGAATCCTTCATAAAATTAAGGATGATGCTTCGATGGTAGATAGTTTGCCACAAAAAGAGCATGAGCTTGAGCAGCAGATTCATGTGATTGTCCAATTATTGACTAGAGATGGAACGAATGTTGGCTGAATTTGAAAGGGATTAAAATTGTTGTAATTTGAGCTTTGAAAACCTTGACAATCAGATCAAAATGATGATAGCATTGAAGGGTCGAGTGACCAATTTTGCCACATACTTGGTAGACCAATCTAGGCCTGAAATGTCCTCTACCTCTCAGTCCATTATTGTTGTTGAATTGAAATCCACCAGGTGCTGAATATTGAGAAATGGCAGTGTGAGGAAATGCAGTAGTACACATGGCTACACTAAAGGGTTGTTGAGGATATATTTCATGGTGTTGATAACCCATCATGCCTAGTTGAACCATAGGTGATGAACTAGTATTCTGAAAACCAACTAGTTGAACCATAGATAAAAGACCAAGATTTCAAAATGTAATTCCTCTAGAACTAGTATTTTGAAATAATGATACCACAAGACTTTGAAATTGTGGCACACTAGTAGTGTCAGTCGAAACTTGTTGTTTTGTAGCCAATAATGCAAAGTCATTTCATGGAAATTCGACAATGCACTATTTTGTCTCTCAATTCACATCTCATGTTTATGGAGAAGCAGTTGAGCTTCTTGAAGAGTTGTAGTACTGCTATTAGCTACAAGGTTAGTCACCATAGCATCAAATTCTAGTCCTGACCCATCCAAGATGTATAGTAGCAGTTCCTCATCTCCGATTTGAACTCCACTAGCTACCAACTCGTCCCCTGTCTCTTTCATCCTCAGAATATACTCATTAACACTCATAGAATCTTTCTTAGTGTTTTGCAACAAGTTCCGCAAATGTAATGTTCTGGCCTTTGAGAAGGACTGAAAATACAACTCCAAAGTGTTCTAAATTTCATATGCACTTGTGCATTTGGCAACATGCCTAAACATAGGTTCAGAAATAGATGAAATTAACCAGCTCTCTATAAATTGAAGTCTTCTTCCATTCAAAATACTTAGGGTTAGTTTTCTTGATTATTCATTCGAAATCTAACGTTTTTCATTTAAAAACATGGAAGGGCAAACATTCACACCTGTGACAAAGCCATCAAGCTCATATGAAGTCAAAGCAGGTAGAACTTGAGATCTCCAATAGTTGTAGTTTCTCTCACTTAGCTTGACCGACAGAGTGGGAAGAGAAGAATCAGCAATTGAACTTATTGCACTTGCATTATCAGTTTGCTCATTAACTATCTTTAAGCTATAATTCAAGGGTCCATAATTTAGATTAGCCATGGACGCTTGTCAATAGGCTCCGATACCATAAAGATTCTTGAAGGTTCTTGGGTGGATTTGAAAGAAAGATTAAAGCACAATGAAGAAATTGAGAGAGAGAAAGAGAAAGTTAGTTGAGCTGAAACGAAAGAGAAATTATTTTCATTAATTTTTCACTAACCGATTTTTAGTACACAGGGGATAGTTTATATGAA